>OY757273.1:6351189-6404251 GCA_963584085.1 Pyrausta aurata
CGGCACAGGCTATACTTGAAAAGAATCCGTCCGCGGCCGAACAGGTGTGTTTTATGGTTAAATTAGATTTAATACATTATTTAGTAGAACTTAAGTTTGACCATAAACTTTGTTATGACTAGATTGGGTATTTGTATATTTTATGTCCTGCCTGCCTCATTTAACATTATGTTAGATAGAATAGGTAAATTCACAAATTTTGTAATTGAGTTTAAATGATGCAAGATCCGGGTCGAAGGACCATATCTGATTTTATGAAGTTTGCCTGCGGGCTCATTTATTTATTTTATTTGTTAAGTACACGGACAGATTACAGTCTAAACTTGGATAAAACTAAGAATTTGAAATTGCAGACTAAACTGTAGTAGTCATTGTAAGTTAAGTCAGAAATAATATATTATTTTTAATGTGTAACACACCAAACTTATCCGATGTCATAATCAACTGCTATGATTTTGTGAAATAAGATTTTTTCTTTCTTAGGTCGATAAAAAAGGTCGCAACTTCCTTCACGTTGCGATCCAGAAATGCGACATGGAGAGTGTGATGTTCCTGCTCTCTGTAGAAGTAGACGTGAACTCGCGCGTGCAGGACGCGTCACTAGCGCCGCCGCTGCACCTCGCGGCCGCGGCAGGGAACGAAGTGTTGTTGCGGAGTTTGTTACTGGCCGGTGCGAGGCCCAACGATCGCGATGCTCACAAGTAAGTGTGTCTTTTACTATCCCATTACTAAAAGTGTAGCAGGTATACATAGTACTGATGTATGAAGGTGGATGTATACTCGTGCGTGCAATACGCGTCACTAGCGCCGCCGCTGCATTTCGCTGGCCGGTGCGAGGCCTAACGATCGTGATGCTCACAAGTGTGTGTTTTACTATCCTCATTGTTATAGATGAGGAATCGAAAATTCGATCGATCCGATCTTTCGATCTTCATTGGGTTCACAAACAATCACAGTTGAGCTAGCGCATTGAACACATAAAATTGCCAAAAAATATCGCAAGTCTACGTATTTTCACTGCGCTAGCGCATCTTTCTTAATATTGCTAACGGGGAGTAACGGCATAACTCCAAATAGTGTAGTACTTAATTCTATGTAACCAAATTGCGTTTTTCTCACCAGACGGACAGCCCTCCACGTGGCAGCGGGCGCGGGCCACGCCGTCATCGTCAGCGCCCTCGCCAGCGGCGGGGCCGAGTGCGGCGCGGTGGACGCGGCGGGAGACACCGCGCTGCATGTCGCCGCGCGGGAGGGACACGCGCCGGCCGCGCGCGCGCTGCTGGCCGAGACCGACATAGACGCCGCCGCTACCAACCTTAAAGGTACCGTAACTAACCATGAAACCGAGATCCAGCACAGACTAAGGCTGCCTGTCCACCGGAGCGGAGAAACGGATCAATTTTTCATTACGATATAGCAGGCGAGTCAAAACTATCAACACCAGGTCGCCTACTCGTAGCTTACTAATTACGGCGTAGTATTTCGTAGATACGCGCGAGGGTGCGAGTTTCCCCTTATAAGAGGTTTTCTCTTATAAAACTTGCATATAATTTATGAAAATATTTTTTTTTTTAATAATCATCACTCATATTATCATCCCTGAGTCGCTTGTCGCTGACCAAAACAGCACCCTGCATTGAATTTTACTGGCAATGACAGTAGGTAGAAGCGTATTCGTATCTTTTCACTAAAACATAGTTTGTTTTTAACAGGACGCAACCCCCTACACGAGCTGTGCTGGTGTAAAAAAGACAATGCGGCGACGATATGCGAAATATTTCTCGAGTTCATGCCTGACTACCCCATCAACAGGACTGATTTACAGGTAACACTGATGTTATTTTTATTGCCTTATGTAATCTATAAGGCCTCGTCCTGGAGCCCTATTTTTGAATCACTCGCTTGGATATGGCGAGTGATTTTCATTCGAAAACGATTTTTTTTCTATGGCTTTTGACATTACGTCGAACGAAAATCACTCGCCATATCCAAGCGAGTGATTCAAAAATAGGGCCTCTGGACGCCAGCGGGCGGTGTGGGCGGTAATACAGCTCAACGCTCGCCGCCCGCGCCGCCCGCACCGCTGTCGTCGAGAACAGCTTCACACAAATCTATGAAATTGATCAAGACGCGCGCGCCGTCGCCCGCGCCGCCCGCTGGCGTCCAGGACGAGGCCTAAAACATGAAACATTCGCCATAATGCTAACTTTTGTTTTCCAAACCAGTGCAGTATGGGTTGCTCAAAGTAATTTTATGAAGTCCGCTTTTCTTTGCTCGGCGAATGTTGTAAACATTCTTGATATTATTTTTTTACGAAATGATTCATAAAATTTTAAAATAATGTAAACAAAAAACTTTAAACCTACATTAGTACTCCATTTACCTACCTCTACATTTATCTACCTTTGTACTCCATGATTTGTGCAATAAAGTCTTTAAACAAAATAAAATTAGTTATTCATCGTTGAACACTGAGATCTTTTCTAATCGAATAGCTTATTAATTTTACTCTCTGATATTATTTTTAAAGTGTGAAAAAAAAATATTCGCCAAACAAAGAAAAACGGATTTTAGATATCAAGTTATTTTTGTCATCACTATTCTAATAAAGATCAATTAACATTTTAAGAATTTCTTACTTAAAAATTCTAAACAATTTAGCAGTGTAACTCACTCGTGTTTTCGGTCGACGTTCGCAGGGCAACTCGCCGCTACTGTTAGCGTACATGAACGGGCAGGGCGCCATGTGCCGCGCGCTCGTCCGCGCCGGCGCCTGCCTCGCGCAGGAGAACAAAGATGGCGTCTCCATCTTCAACTATCAGGTACGATAACTGCCTCGGTGGCGCAGCGGTGAGAGGGTCGCATTTTAAAGCGACGGCTGCGCCGGAGGTCCCGGGTTCAATTCCCGGGTCGGGCCAAAAAGTGTACCTGGATTTTTCTGTTCAGAAAATCTCAGGGTAGCCCGGAGTTTGGAAGTTGGCGGTGTTTCACCCCCGTGCCTCGGAAAGCACGTAAAGCCGTTGGTCCTGCGCCTGATCTCTCTCCGGTCGTGTCTGATTGCTGTCCCATCGGGCTATGAGAGTGAAAGGAATAGAGAGTGCACCTGTGTTTGCGCAGACACTTGTGCACTATAATATGTCCCGCGCAGTCGGTTAGTCGTTGTAACTGGCCACCGTAGTCGAAATTGGCTAGGGGACTATTATTATTTATCAGGTACGAGCCGGGACAACTTGTGTGTGATACGCATTGAACTAATTTTACTAGCGTATGGAACTAAAACGATCATTTTTCGTGCGCCACAATTTGACGCCACTTGGCATCAACGCATACAAACGATTTTAAATTCGACATACCTCAAGGAATACCTCACAATCTTGTCATCAAGTTGCGACACATTTTTTGCTTGGCATTGCTTTTCTATACGTAATAATAACAACTCTATATTTGTAAAATGACAATCCTTTATTGGCTGTAGATAATATTAATAAATTTTGTTTGTTTTCTAAATTAAATAAAAAATATAAAAAACTCATTGGAGACTACAAAATATTAAAAAGTATATTCGTCCTTTGGCTTTTAGCGCATCAAGTAATTTTTATGCAGATTTTATAAGTATGATTTTAGTAGTCATCATGTTTTAACGACAGCCAGTGTGTTATCAACTGAGTCGTCGTTTTCCTATGTCTATCTCGTTTGTCACTCACCTATAAAGCGGCGCGCTGCATATTCTCTCTCTATTTACATTATGGCCTCACGACTTAGTTGCTAACGCGTTGACTATAAAAAAATTTTGAACTAGCCAGGAAATACTTATTGTGTTATCGAAAACTAATGAGCCTGTTGTGGTAAATGAAGAGCATTTTTTTTTATTTAACCTATATCATCCCACTGCTGGGCAAATGTCTCCCCCAAGCTCTTTCACCTATCTCTATGCATGGCCAACGACTCCCAATCCTTAGCAAAACTAACTAAATCGTCACACCAGCGCTTTCTGGGTCTGCCCCTGCGGCGATAGCCATCTTCTGGTATCCATCGCGTGACGATTTGGGCCCATTTATTCATGTGCATCCTACATATGTGTCCCGCCCACTCCCACTTTAGCCTTGCTGTTTTCTCACCTACATCCGCTATGCCAGTTCTGTAGCGTATCTTGGTATTTTTTTTTATTCTTACAAAATTCACAGCACTTGGTACAAATTAAGCTTATCTTACATACTAAACTAACAGCTAATAACGAATTTATTAAATGAATGAATGAATGTATTACGGACCTTATCCATCTTTTTAATACCCAACACGCTCCTTTCCATGGCTCTTTGGCAAACCTTGAGTTTGGATTTTTGACTTTCGGTCAGTGACCACGTCTGCGCTCCATACGTAAGAACGGGCAGAATGCAAGTGTCGACGAGTTTGCGTTTCAACGAGATTGAAATTGAAGAGCAATGCTTTTTGCAAATACCTCAGCAACTACGAAAAATTTTTTACTCAAAATTTTGTGTAAATTCATGCCTTGCTAAATATAGACATAGTGTATTTCTTGAGGGTTTTAGCAGACGATGAAGTTCAAAAGAAGGTTATTCACTACACTCAGCGTGTTATCGACTGAGTCGCGTCAATGTTATTTCTGACTCGCTTGCTCTTACCGGAAAGCGGCGCGTTTTATTCCTATCTCTATTAACATTACGGCCCTCAAGACTCAGTTGGTAACACGCCGATTACAGTCCGTTTTTCTTTGCTTGTCGAATATTAACTTACTATTTGATTTAAAAAAATTGCCTATGTAGGTTGTAAGTTTTGTGACTATCTTATTTTAAAATGAATTAATATAAATAAAAAGGAATATCAAGATTTTTTACAATATTGGATGGACAAGCAAAGAAAAAATGATTTTATAGCTATTTACTATGTGTTACTCAGGTTGCAACTAAGCAGCTGCTGCATCGACTGCTGGACGCGCTCCCCGCTGAAGCGCCGTGGGCCGAGAGCGACCTCTGCCAGGAGTGCGGCACCAAGTTCACGCTCACCATGAGGAAGCACCACTGGTATGCACTATTTCCTTAGTTTAGGACCTGATTAATTACTTTCATTTTAGAAACAACAAAATAAAAGAAATTAAACAGGTCCTAGACTAAGGAAGTACTTGATGTCTTTTTTTAATATCTGTTCCAAATTGAAGTTATGATTATGAGTCATTGACCAAAGTGAAATTCACAAGAAAAAGCACTAATGTTGCAATTTTTTCAAATTAACAATGCCTTTTTAGAAAAAAATAAGGTATAAAATGATATCTTTTCCAACACAAATCTAAAAGGCAAAGCAGCTAAATATTGTTTATTCATTCATATTATTTCGATTCAAAACTGCTCAATAACACGGTAAACATATAATATTTTTTTTCTTTCAGCCGTCACTGCGGTCGCATGCTCTGCAACAAGTGCTCAAGCCAAGACGTGCCCATACTGAAGTTCGGCATGAACAAGCCGCAACGGGTCTGCGAGATTTGCTTCAATGTGCTCCAGGTCGGCGCCAGTTAGTTACTTGGACATGTTCTGTAGGCAGATATTACCGTACATTGACGGTATGATTTACGTATACTTGTCACAGCGCCTGGTTATTGGTGATTATGATGGCCTTTCGGTAATCGGAGATGAAACATTACACAAAACATCTGTTATGGACGAGTAATAATCACTTATTGACATTATTATACATTCCTGTTATGTTTTTTTTGTAAAATTTGAGGCAAATTTATAGGTATGTTTTTTTTTCTTTATTCTTTCTCGTAAAGTCACCAATGCAGGGCAGCAAAGAATCAAAGTGTGCGGTGTTTTTTCGCATTTTTGTACGTATTGTTAGATCTTGAATGAACTACAGTAAATTTTTATCTGCTTAAGCTGTCAGTCAGTATAATGGACTTTTATGTCCTGTTTTTTTTGTATTTCTTATCTTAAATGTTTATTTTCGTAAGGTCACAAAATTATTACTATTGTAAGAGTTTGTAAGTTGAAACAAATGGCCTTTATACAGTAAATATTGTGCCTCAATTTTCATAAAACATTGATTAACGTAATTTATCTACTAGTGACTAAAGTATGCCAAAGTCTGAGAGTGTTGTGTGAATGTGGAACACTATTAAGTTCCTTGTATAAATTTGCTTTTCTTTACAATTACGGCCCAAGTGAGCGAGCAAGTCTTTTGTTTATCAATGCTTATAATGTCAATTTTGATACTCAGGTGTGTAGATGTAGATGTATGAACACAAGTGAATGAACTTTATGGTTCTTAGTGATAAGTATTTGTTTTGAAAGTGTTAAATTTTAGCAAATAAAATATTTTATATTCTACATGCAATCAATATGTGTTGACTATTGGTGATGATTTCCGTATTTGTTCATTACTTAACATTCCTCAAAGCTTCTTATGACTTCTTACTGAAAACTAAGTTTGCAGCAATGTATGGAGAAATTCCTTAATTTTCGTAGTAATAAATGTATTCAAGCTATAATATTTTTTCCTAGTTTGCTTAATGTTAAATTGTGCCATTTGTATTTATTCAGAATTCATTTATATACATTTGATCTTATATTTTCAGAAATATTTTTGATTTTAAATTAGTATTTTATTGTTTTCTCTTTCAAAATGTTTATATTTGCTTTAATAAAAAATATTACCACATACTTTTGTATATCTTTTCAAATATGTAGGTAAAGAATTCAAAGAGGGAAATGAACTGTAGATATTTATTTACAAATAAACAATAACATTAACACCATCATATTACACACAATGAGTGGATAAATAATTCACTAAAAGCACTAAGGTTCCACCCATCAGACAAACCTAATTCATCAGAATGACGAATCTGTTGTTACAAGTACCACTATGTTGTATCTTTCAACCGTGGGCAGAATAACTAATGTAAGATAGGTCTACTTTAGCCTGTTGAAGAGGTCTTTGCTGACGCATTTGTCAAGTACATGGAGGTAGTCAATAAGTTCTTCTTCACAGGTTTCAGTGGTTCTAGAGCGTGAGTTGACGCGATCATTACATTCTTGATATTTCCCCCACATGTTCTGAGCGTCAGGCTTTTGGGCACATTCCTCCTGAAAAGGAATATTCATATTTATGAAGGTAATACATCAATCAAGAATTGCAACTATGATTATAAACAATCTAAGATACAATACACTAATACTTATATAAATTACAATTTGTCATACAGATTACAACTCGCAATAGAGATTACAAAAGTACTAAAGTCTAATTATACAGTAGTGGTACAGAAAAACTACTTCAATGTGAAAAGGATTTATAAGTTCTAAACAAGATAATATACTTAAAAGAAAACCTTGAGTAATATTTCAGGATCTTGACATGAACACTAAAAATAAAACAATCAGACTTTTATCAGAAAGTAATAAATCAATATTGTAAATGATGAAAAAAAACTCTTAAATCATAATAATATAAAAGGTTAAAAAAGGTACATGGTTAGTTACGGAATCGGAGTACTAATATAGCTTCTGTGGCTGCAGGAAAAATTAAATAGGTATGAATATGAAACAACTTCGGGTCTGGGTATTTTACTTTGCAATTATATATTGTCAATCAGGTTACCTATGTTTATAGATATCTATAATTGGACAACATTTACTCATGGCATGATCTAGGCCGTTAAAGTTACACCCAACTTTTATTATAAAAAGGGTTAGGTTTGGTGTAGAGGTTATGTGGGAAGTAGACAGATGAATTATAATTTTGTTTGATTCATAACCAAATCACACTTAGTAAACATTATGATATCTACCCTCAGCTGTGTCTGCGGGTCCACTAACTCTTCTTCCTCAGCTTCGTCAGCCTTGACTACGGGAATCAGCTTCTCCGCCATTTCGCCTGAAAGCACAGCACCACTATATGATAATGAATACCCGACGGGTTTTTATAGCACTTATTAATGTTAAGATTGTGTAAAATGCTTAGGAACCATCGAAATTTTGTTAAAATTACCTAAAATCGATGATGCAACAACACCACAAGAATTAGGAAAAATTGCAAATGTTGCTATAGTACAAAAATTGTCAAAAGAACACCTGACTAATGATGTTCATGCATGATTTTGTCGTCATGTGATATTTTTTTACTGGTATTGTACACAGTGTGTACTACACTACACATACACAACTTACACAAGCTCACAGAATATATTATACATTTTTTTCAAAATTTTCACTTTCTTAGATCAAAAGTTAGATGGAATGGAGGGGACGCCCATTTTACCACTTTGGAAACATCTATATCTCAAACCTTTAACTTTTAGAAAAAAATGTTTCATAAACCTCAACACGATTTTAAAAGATCTATCTATAGACACCCCACAGGCATAGGTTCGAGTAAAAAAAAAATTTTTGGTTTTATTTTCATGTTTGGGAGCTTCCCTTAAATATCTTTTTTTTCTTAATTTTTGTACCTGAATCGGATGGAAAGCGGTGAACAAGATACACCCTACCAAATTTCAGCTGTGTAATGCTAATAGTTTCAGAATAAAATGTTTGTGACATAAGGACGGACAGGCAGACAGACAGACTTGATGAAACCATAAGGGTTCCGTTTTTTGTCATTTGGCTATGGAACTCTAATCAGTTTAGAACTTAATACTTAATGACCCTGTTGGGTATTGCAACATTTATCTTAAAAACTAAGTGAGTAAACGTAAGTAAGTAACGTTTACTTACATGACACTTTGATATAACACATTTTACACAATTAACGTCATCCCCTAACAAAATAAGTATAAGTTGATGGCAGCAATCATTATTAGACCTTTTATATGAGCTTTATCGGCATATTTTCACAGTAGATGCAGTGAAAATATCAACATGCGATTAAAAGTTTAAATGACTGAACCACATTACATCACTATTTATGTATTTTTCTTCTTATTTGTTTATGGCAATAACTTTGACAGACTGCTTCTGACGGACGAGACGAGTGGTAACAAGGATGACAACATGACCACAAAAACATGTTCATAAAGAATTTTAATTATTGGTTTGACATTTTCATACATTTGCTAACGAAAGATTTTATTACTTCATGGTAAACATTGTGCATTTAGTCAATTTATGTTCTTTTAATTGCTAATGATAGTTGAATTCATGAAATATTTCTAAAATCGAAGCAAACATCTGTATAATAATGGAATAAAGCTATTAGGAATACAAAATATTTTATAAGCTCAATAATGTAAGTATTTTTATACAATATTATGCACAGTTCTTTAGTGTCCGTCACCATGGAGAGAGCTTGTAAAAAGATTTTCATTTATATTTCATTATTGTGTTATTAATTTGGGGAAATGAATAATTTAATCACGATTTCGCTGCAGCGCACCATCAACTTTGTACTATATTACTATGAAGTCATAATAATGTTCTGTTAAATTTCTGCAAGAACATTTTAGTAATTTTACTTATATTTACAGTTGTTGTAATATTACAGGTTCGTTATTCTATAATATTGTGTTGAGATGTTAAATTGTAATAAACCATTTCAGTTTCACAAGTTGCAAATTTGAGACCAAAGCCATTATCTCCAAAATTTAGAAGATTTGTTGGAAATTGAGGTTATGTATTCTACAATACTAATACTGTTTTTTTCTTTTAGAATGAATGGAGGAATGGAGCACAAAACTCCAGGACACAATACTGTGCTCCACAAAGCACCTAAAAACTATAAACTACTCATGGACCCATTTCTTATGAAGGGAGCAACTAAACTGTACAGATATGATGGTTGTGTGCCTGGAGACTCAACCTATCCTCCTGTTCAATGTAGAGATCCTCGTTCCCAGCTATCTAGAATATGGAATAGATTAGAACCAGCGGATTTACCAGTACCTAGGTAATTTGCAAAACAAATATTTACGGGGGTGATTTACTTGTTGTTTCAACTAAAGGTTATGTTGATCCTATCTCATAAAGAGTGTCATTAATGTGCTTGTCTAAAGAGTTAATAGATATTATTTGTTATTAAAATTTATATATGTATAGCTATATAGCTTTTATTGATTATTCGTGGTTGAAATAGCTTGGGCTAAGCATGAATGTTTGTCCATATTTTCACACAAATATTATGATTTACTGTGATAGTAAATTATTCTGCTGAAACTTAAAGTAATAATGATCTCCATTTTCTTGATTAAAAATACCTTGATATGATGAATTAAGTGAAAAGTAATTGCATTTTGGTTATTACATCTCCTTTGTTTTTATTGCTTCACTAACAGTGCTACCAACATTCGAGTACTTTATCAGACTTAACTTCCAAGGCGGGAATTTTAAATTTTGTACAGCAGTGTGGATAGTCTAATTTTACATGTCTCAAATTGTATTTATAGCTGTTAATTTGATTATTTTCAGGTTCAAAATAGATAAAAATTATGTAGGAACACCACCGCTGCTGGAAATAACTATTGGAAATCTAAATGACAATATAGATCGAGCATTTTTGGCAGACATGATGAACAAAGTTGGTCCATATGAGGAATTGACAATATTTTACCATCCAATAACCAACAGGCATTTGGGATTTGCACGAGTAGTATTTCAAGATGTCAAATATTCAAAGTTATGTATAGACAAGTATAATGGCAGATCTGTTATGGGCCAGGTAAGCTCAGAATGCTTAAAATTTCCTTACACTATAATGATCATGGCATATTTTTATAAGTAAAATATTATAATTCTATGTATTGTACCAGGTGCTTGATGTCTTCCATGATCCTTTTGGCAAGCGCTGCCAGGAAATGTTTGAGGATAAGACCGTGGAGAAAAAGGTACAGGCTGCATTGCCTGTAGTCAAGCCTCCTGTACTAGTTGAAGATGTGAGACCTCCAAAGATGGATCCCACTCTTAGCAAACGGTTAGAAGATACAAAGATTGTTGAGAAGGTATGCACTAAATATTTTTGTTGAAAACTTACCCTTATTTCTACTTCATAAGGTACCGCAGTGTTTACCTTGACGTGTATGTTCATCTACCTTCATAAAAAAACTGAACTGCACATGATAAACCTTTAAGAGGTTATAAGGAGTAAACCCCTGAAAGATAGGTCATTGTATATGAATTTTATTTATGTCACGTGGATCAATGAATTCATTTCCGTGGCAGTTCTCAGACTTTCAAAATAATTTCGTTATCTTTGAACGGACATGAAAAAAGATGTAATTTAGTTCTAACTTAGCATTAAATACAAATACCAACATCTATGCATCAGTACATCACAGCTTTAAACACATGCTTTTATCACTGCAAAAAGTATTGATGTGAAAAGGCCATAAGAGCATGCAGTTACAGGAGTTAGAAATCTCATAAGATTGCTTTCAATATATTAATATTTTTTTACGTGTGCTATAATGATCCCTTATTAACCCATAGGAACCGTATCCAGCCCGCTACAAAGACGTAGACCACAGTGACAGCAACACGCGGTGGTCGGACGAGGAGCGCGAATACCGCCACCGCCACCGCAGTCGCGGCGACCGCGACCGCGAGCGAGACCGCGATCGGGAGAAGGAAAGAGATAGAGACCGAGACAGGGATAGAGAGAGGTGAGTACTGCAATTCATCTATATAATAATATACTTCAATGATTTGAATGATTGGGACATACAACCTAGATACAAAAGAATTACAAACCAAAATCAAAAGGAAAATTATACATTTTTAAGCTATTAAGATTTGCTTTAATATTCTTATAATAGTCCAACATTTGGTACTTTTTGGAAAGTCGTTTATTCTTTGCTTGGAGAATATTTAAACAATCTTGACATTCCTTTTTGCTGACATGATCAATTTTTAAATAAGATTAACACAAAATTACAATCTACTATGTAGAAAATTGTTGAACATTGAGATCGTTTGATTCTAATAGTTCATCAATTTAATTCACTGATATTATTTTTAAAGTTATAAGTATTTGTTTAAAATATCGCTAGGTAAATAATAATAGTAGATTATTCACCCAGGGCGTAAAATAGTGTCTTTCGGCGCGGGCGCCACCTTGATTCACGACCGTAGTCCTAATCCAGTATGGTAATAGAAAATCTTAAATGTAGCGAGAGATTTAGGTTCGCCCAAGACAAAGACACCTTTATGCCCGAGGTGAATACTCTGCTCTTCACGCTTTCTGTAAAGCAATGAAATGGCAATATAATGATGAGTTATCTAATAATTAAAAGACTTACATATCATTACATACATTTTGCTATTTTTCTATGTTTATTATGTTGAACAGACCAATTTTAATTTACTTATTGTGTGTATTACAATGATAACATTGATTTTACAAGCGGACGGTGCAGGAGGAAATGTAGACGGAGGTATATTTTTAAATCTTTTTCGTAAACGTATAATGCATGAAAAGTCATGTCAATAGAAGTATACATAGAGCACTCGGAAATGATTGTTTTATTAGTAGTCACTTTATTAAGCTTTATATGGATTTTATGTTAAGTTCGATGACACTTATTATTACTTTATACAAGATTTATGTAATGTTCCTTATTAATAATAATCATTACTCAGCTATGTGATTGCTGCAGTGACAAAGGGATTTTTTAATGTCAAGAAATATGACATAGTATTTGTCTATGGTCACTCTGTTTCGCCACACTGGAGTTGTATTATAATCCAACAGATACAGAGAGCGCTACGGGCGCGGAGTGAGCGAGACCAGCGAATCAACGTATGCGGCGTCGAGTCACACGACCGAGGTGCCCTACACGCCGGCCGGCCCGGTGCCCTACGACTCCTACTACCCATCCAGGTGAGTTAAAGAATTTAACATTCCTTCTATATATTTTGTGTTAAAATAACATTTTCAGGGCGACTAGATTATAAGCGTAAGCGCACGAAATGCGACCAATAGTGGCTCAGTCAAGTGACGAGCCACTAGACGCGACCACGAATCGCAGACGCACCAGTGACTTAGTGGCTGCAACCAGTCGCTTCCACTAATATATTTAATTGAGTGTGCGAGCGAGAAAACGAGGCTACTAGAAGCGCATGCAGGTGTGGAAGTCAGGGCCTTTTTTGCCTATCGAACACCAGGAGGCCGATTCTCGCATGATCGAACTTAGATCGTGTGGTAATTCGATTACGAGTGTCACTGTTTTACCGAATAATTTAAGTAATATATCCACGTAAAAAAAGCTACCGCACGTAAGTATTCAAAATGGATAGAAATCGTGACCCGGATGCATTTTCTTTGAAAAAGAAAATTCGATCGGTGAACTTTTTTCGTATACGAACTGCACGAGAATTGGCCTCCAGGTTTCCTGAACTAGGATCATCGTTGCTTTATCTAATGATGAGATAACTCTTTAGTTCACATAACTTAGGTCAGTAACAAATCGTTATGATATTTACGGCAGTTACGTTATGATAATTATGTTTTTTATGTCAATCGCAGCTACAGCTATAGCTATGGCGCTAGCGCAGCGCCCGGTGGGAGCGGTGCGTGGTGGGGCGATTGGAGGCATCCCCCCCACGCCTCCTACCACCATTCACATGTAAGTTACAAACATTGTTGTTTATACATCTCGCTCTGATTTTATAGCAACTAAGTAAGCTATACATGTCGCGTACAATGTTGAGATTATCAATCATATTCTTTCATTCCAGTTTAGGTTGATGGTTTTTAAGTCTTATGGGACAAATTGTTGGAGTACTTTTTATTTAAATCCTGTTTTGAAAAGGTTTTGTCCCTTTTGGCTAATATAAGCTTTGTTTATGAGACAGTATGATAATACCTTTTTGGTACAGTTTTGTATTAAAAACACTTCAGTTAACTATTATTTTTAAATTTTAACATTTCTGAATCGAAATCCAGAAATGTGAAAAATTCCTTTATCCCTTTATCATACTGTTTGTTTTTAATATTTTGGCTTGTTTGAGTGAGACTAATGACCCTATACCACTGAATGAAAAGCTGTTTGTACTGTGAACTTCTCATAAATCATCTTTGGTGGCTTTCATTTCTACGCGGCATCTACTTTCTCGTCCTCATACTCATCAATCACACAATATCACAAGTCTATCTATTCATATCATCAACTTTGAATTATACATGTCATTCACTTAACTTTTAGTTATTTCATATGTTCTAAACTGATTTGGTCTGTTGTTTATTACTCATTTGGCTTTTTCTTCACAAAAATTATTATATAATAAATATGCATTCAGGCTATATAAAATGTATAGATAGTGGCAATATTGTTACACTAATTATCTAGTAATACTATAACGGAGGTGTAAATTTTCATAAATTGGATTCATACTATACAGGCTGTCCCATTTGAATGATGTGTGGAGTGTACTTTAGTTAAAGGTTGTTTGAATTCAATAATAATAATTAATGTAAAAAAATCATATATAAAGTCCGTTTTTCTATGCTTGTCGAATATGGTAAGCAATCTTTTTATAACTTTTAAAATAATATCAGTGAATAAAACTTAATTACTATAACTAAACTTTATTTTAAAAGATCTCAATGTATAACAATTACCTATATAGGTTGTGAGCTTGCTTTGTGTTTATCATATTTAAAAAAAAAACACACAATGAATGTCAAGATTGTTTACAATATTCCGACAAGCAAAAAAGCGGACTTTACTTTAAAGGTTGTTTTGAAACAAAAAAATATTAAACATTATACGCAATAAAATGTACCTCTACAATATACAACCTATAAAGTACACATCCACATACCATCAATCCGGGACACCCTGTATAACAATACTATGACCGAAGTTGGAGCGGCGAGCGAGCGCGACGCCCGTCTGGCCGGCCGCGACGCCCGCGCAACGCGACCGCGAACGAGACGCGTCGCCCGAGGAGAAACGCGAGGAGAAGGTCTGATTGGCTACGTATTGTAGTATGTTATGCGCACGCGTAGTGAGGATATGTAGTCCTAGAGAGGGACAGTGTTACTGCTATTGTCGGCGTGTTTTTAACCTGAGTCCTGTGAGTGTTGTGTCTTTCTCGCTTGCACTTGCCGATAATTCGGCACGCCATATAGATAGACATGACACTGACAGGACTATGTTGAAAACATCGACAAAAGTAGAGTAAATGTAGGTAAACCGCTTCATTGAAACTTTATCCGCACCGCCCGCACCCCGCCGCAGGTGAGGACTCAATGAAACGGTCTACCTATAGTATATTATGAGCACGCGTAGTACGAAGCTAGCCTGTAGATCAAGGGGCAGGGTTTAAGTACCAATTATAGTTATTTAAAGCACGAGTAGAAAGCTACAGAACATTGGCTATATAACCTTTGTCCGTATTTTCTTTCAACACGTTCGAAAATAGTAAAAGCACCATTGCAGTGGTGAGGTTTGTAACAAAATAATCAGCATATAACTATTGCATGGACTATTGAAATGGATCGTGTTTAGCTGTTAGTTTTTCAACCGACCAGTACCCAAATCCATGTTGTCAAAATCCATATTAAAACAAGAATTTCTTTACGCACCGCCAGAGGCGCTAGTCCAATTTCCATACGAATTGTCATGTTTCGATACGTTTACGCAGTCGATAGTTTATCGTGATCGGGGTACAGCATTTGGCTTGGTGGAAAATGAAAATCATTTATTTCGTAAAAACAAGTTAATTTGCAGATGGTGTAAATAATATTAGAAAATATAGCATTTTATTAATGTATTCTTTCGACTGAAGAATTTTCCATATGTTTCGGTTCTGATAAATATCGTCTTTTTGAATTTGGTTTAATGTCAAATTATATTTTTAGTTCGATGATTCAGACAGGTTAAGTAGAATAAATGTAGTTGAGCTAATAATGATATAAATAAAGAATGTGCTGGGAGTAGTAAAAATAGACTGCACTTATCGAGGTATTTTTAAAATCGTAGTTAATTAAATAAAAATCTAAAGGTAAGTTCATATAATGTAGCACAATCCAAAGCATGTATCTTGCACGTTCTCACTCTTTCTCACACGTCATTCATTCATCTACACCTTACTCATTTATTTACTTTGCATGTTGCATCATCGAATCTTGTTTTATATCTTAGAATTATAAACTAATTTTAATTGTAATATTTTTGTCAAATCCTTATTGATAACTGCATACTGGCATTATTTATTTTATCACCTTTCTAATATTCAGGCTAGGACAAGTATCTTTTTGTGAGTATGTAAAATATTTGTTTTATTTTAAACTGAGGCATTTCGGAGTAATGTATCGGTTAATTGACCTGCCTTACTTTTACGCAGTAGTAAAAACCCTCAAGTTTTTAACTTGAACTTGATAAGATTTTTAGCAAAATTACACACTGTGCTAGCCAGCTATTCTTTAGCCACTCTATGCCATTCCTCACAATCACCATTACGGGTTTCACAAGAAATCCCAGTGAATAGTGGCCACCTTACCTTTGCACAGTGGTAAAATCCCTTAAGTTCTTAACTTGAGCTTGATAATATTTTTTTTAATCAAAATAACACACTTTACTGGCCGGCTATTCTTGAGCCACTGTATGCTATTTCTCACAATCAACATTACGTGTCTAACAGGAAATCCCAGTGTATAGTGGCCACCTTACCTTTGCACAGTGGTAAAATCCCTCAAGTTTTTAACTTGAGCTTGATAAGATTTTTAAAAATCAAAAGGATACACTTTACCGGCCAGCTATTCTTAAGCCACTGTATGCCATTCCTCACGATCACCATTACGGGTCTAACAAGAAATCCCAGTGGATAGTGGCCATCTTACTTTTGCACAGTGGTAAAATCCCTCAAGTTTTTAACTGGAACTTGACAAGATTTAAAAAAATCAAAATGACACACTTTACTGGCCGGCTATTCTTAAGCCACTGTATGCCATTCCTCACGATCACCATTACGGGTCTAACAGGAAATCTTAGTGGACAGTGGCGTCAAAAGCGCGGAGGTGGTGGAGCCCCGGCCGCCGGAGGACGCCGCGGACAGCAAGGAGCCCGAGCCGAAGCCGCCGCCGCCCGCTGACGAGCCTAAGAACGTCGACCTCGACACTAGGTCAGTTATAATATATTTATATATACAAAAATATCCATATTTTCGTTGGTCACGCGTGAACGAATATGGACCGATTTCGCTAATTCTTTTTTGGTATGTTTGTTATTGTCAGGAGAAGGATATTATGGAAGAAAATATTAAGAAAATTGTGCGGAAAACTATAAAATGTAAGAGTACCTACTTTCATACCGGGGTCGGAGCGGAACGAGGCCGAGGGCGGAACGGAGCTGAGAGCGAAACAAAATTCGCTGTGTCCGCTAGTTGGATATAAATATGGAGCATATTTATTAGAGAGTAGATTGAGTGACTTCTGGTTAACTCAAAATATGATGATGGATTCAAAAATGAACCGCACGGTTAATAACGCCACGGCGGTAGCGGTTTTTTACCGCGGTGGAGCGGTGCGTTTGTGTTATTCGAAGAGATTTCAGCTTGAATTGAATTCGCTTATAAATTGGTTCGTGCTTATTTTTCGATAGTCAAACAGGCCCTTATTCTTGCCCTTAAATAGCGCAGACATCCAAACCTTGAAAGGTGTATGTATACTATTTATTCAACACGAATCAAGCAATATATTGTTTTGTTTGGTAGCAATCCCGTATCTAGCTATTCTAATGAATCAAGCAAGCCGTTAATTGCGTCCTTTAAAAGATTCACATGATCTATATTTTATTAATAAGTGCGCCTTCACATTAGGGCGTCAGCAGCGGGTGCCCTTACATAAAAAGCTCCCATGCGCCGCTGCTGCCGTTTAGGGTATGAAATTATAAGCAGCGCTACGGTCGTGCGTAGATCACGTGCCAGTCGCCCTGCTCAAGCCGCTTTAATGTGAACACGTTCTTAAAGTCAAACTCTTCATAATTCATTTTAGAGTTTCTAACGACCTCTTAATCATCCTGTTCCAAACAGGATAGCGATGCTGCTCAAAGGCGCGACGGGTGGCGGCGGGCTGGCGCCCCCGTTCCTCGCGCTGGGCATGTCCTCGGAGGAGGAGGACGACGAGCGCCTGCCCGCGCGCATCCCCGACCTCGACGTGCACCACCCGCCCTCCGACGATGACGGTGAGAATCACACGCTTCAGTGATATTTTTTTATAATAGATAGCCAGACATTTGGCTACGATTGCACCTGATGTTAAGTGACAATGTAGCCTAAGATGGACCATGTCTGCCTCGTAACAGCCTATTCACTCTCTTCTTGAAAACGTCCAATTTGTAGTTGCCAGGGAACACTTCTGCCGGCAGCGAATTCCACATCCTAGCGGTACGTAAACGAAATGTGGACCGAAATCGTTGGGTGCGTATTGGTGGAATCTCTACGACATAGATATGTATAAAGTGCGACAAGGATCTTCTGGCCGATAAACGACACTGAGGGGGGCGCTAGCATTCAGTCAGGGTAGCCAATGAAAAATCTCCCTTAACTCGGAGATATTAGGATGTAGGCTGTTTAACTAATTATTTTTTATCCAAACAGGCAAAGTCAAAGTGAAGGGTACTAATTTAACGCGATATCTAAGTATGTATGTTATTGCACCGATTCGAGCAAAAGCGTTCCAAGAGCATCAGAAATACTGTCATTTTCTATGTCAGTATTTCTGTATATGTCACCAAGTTAGCTGTTAGCCCTCCTCTCGTTCAAAGAGCATCACCGCTCTTCTAGTGAGTGAGAGGAATCACCATGAAAGCAAAAAGTTTCGGAAAAACAGGGCTGTCCAAAGCAGGACAGCTATAAAAGCTCATATTTAGATGCTGTTTTATTAAGTAATACCAGCAAATAACATTATTTATTATTGTTTCCCAGCATCTGGAAGCGAGGACCGGGGCAGCATAATATCGATAAACCAGAAGAAGGAAGTAAATCCTGAGCCGCTCTCGAATACTCCATCGCCCTACCTCTCTCGGGAGTTCTATCTCGACGCCCTCAAAGTCACTGTTGAATGGGTTTGTATTTTATTATTACGCCTAATCAGACTTATTTCCATGATGCTAAATAAACGCGACGGTTATGTATCTTTTCGGATTTATGAATTTTAGTATAGTAATCTAAAAATTGACACACTGTCATGTACGGGTAACAGCATATTAAGTTAAACACTGCTGTATCTTATGCAGTTGTAATTAGGGTTAATTCACAACAAACACTTATAACCTGATGTGCTGGCGACTGTTGCACACATTCTTAAATGCAGAGATGTCTAATTTTAGATATAATTAATCTAAAATAACGCACTTTTCACATACTGATTTGATATCTGAGACAAGTTTACATTCCTAGGTAAATATGTATTTTTTTATTCACTCTCAATTTACTGCCATATGTATTACATATCATGTCATGTGTCATGGCAGAAAGAGAAGCAAGAAGAGCGAAAGCGGTTCCCGGCGATGGAGAGGATAGGCTCGGACATATCGTCGTCGGAGGACGAGCTGTTAACGGGCGACGAGCCTCGAAGATCGCCGCTCGCGCCGCCCGACAAGGAGAAAGACAACTTGGATGACGATCAGGTAAATATGAATTTTGTTATTTTCGACCTTAAAATTAAGGAGTTATGGTTCAAAGAGTCATTATCTAGAAATCGGAATTTTAATTTACGTATACCATTCGTATTTTAATGGATAAGAAAAGTATGGAAATTTTTCACTATGGCCAGTCATTTCTTAAATAAGTCCCGTTAATTGCTAATGCGCTGAGACCTTGTCAAATTAATAACTACAAAATCTCTTTCACAACTAAAAAGAAACATTCCAAGAATCTAATTGGTTGATATTTTAATTTGCGGATTTACTATTGTCAAAAAGATAAAGTTAGTTAAGAAGTGGCATACAAAACAAGATATCTAAAGACATAACGAGAATACCTCAAAGAAATGGCCGCCAGGCGCAATAGCAATTTTCGGGGCTTGTAATCTTTAGATACTGTGTTGTTAAAGCATTTGGACATATTTTCACACCTTGGTTTTATTCACAGATGTCGCTGTCGTCGCTATCATCAACGGAGGCGAAGATAGAAGAGCAGGTTCCGGCGGAGGCGTACTACGGGCCGCCGCCCGCGCACCCGCACTACTACCAGCCTGTCTGGCCGCCCACCGGTGAGTTAGCTCGCTAAGTGATAGGTTTCTGATTTGTTTTTTTTTTCGTACAAAATAAATGGTGACTCAGCACTCCCCTCTTACCAAAGAAGTAAACGGCTAGATCGATTTCGCTAATTCTTTTTTTGTTGTGTTTGTTATTGTAAGGAGAAGGTTCTTATGAAAGAAAAAAATAGGAAATATGCTCAGAAAATTAGAAAATTTAAGAACGAGGGAAGGGCGGGGCTTGGGGCGAAACAAAGTTTGCAGAGTCGGCTATTAGTAAATACATACATGTCATATGTTAGGTTTCAAAAATTATGTAGTCAACGTCTTCTGCAAACCATTATAGACATTATTATTATTATTATTACCATTTTTAAGACCTATCCGAAATTTTGGACAATTTGTTCAACATACCTACGTTTTACATACGGCAGTCTTATTTAATATCACGATTGTTCAGCGTATAATACCAGAGTTTATAGACGTTAGTGGAGAGCGGATAGCCATGCTTGTAATGAGTGTCAAGCACGTTAATTTTTTAATGAAAAAGCGTTCGTAAGAATGTTCCTTACTGAGCGCGCTTATCACCTTCTCCCAGCGTACCCGCCGCCCGCGTACCCGGGCGCGGACGTGCCGCTGGCGTACGCCGCGGGGTTCGCGCCGCCGCCGCTGCTGCACCACTACCAGCCCTACGCCGAGCCCGCCGCCGCGCAACAGGTCTGCGTTATATAACTACGTTTACTTTATTCATATTGAACTCAAAGTATGTTTTTTTTATTTACATCAATCCACAGCTCTTAAGATTTAGAAAACAAACAAAATTTATTAATATTACCCACAGCCAAGGATTGTCATTTTACAAATTTATCATTTAAATTAATAACATCGAATGGTTGTGAAAATTAAATTAATAATCGCCAAGGCGAGCGCGAAGCAAACACTGCTGTACCATCCTTTATTGGAACCATTTCGCCACATTTTCAGGCCCCTATTGCATCGATATTTTGGTTAGAAAAAGTGTGTAAAAAACATAAAAGATTGTCATCGTTAACTTTGTAAATAACGATAAACTATAGATGTCAAAAATCCCTTTTACCAAACTCAACGAAGCATTCTCATCGTTATCTAATAAATTTTAAAAAAGCTATATCTCTGTAAGTATTTTTGAATGTAAATTTTTGACGCCAAAATGTTACATTGTAGTGTATATGTCACATTTATTTTATTTAGATACGGTATATCTCTGTCGTTCTAATAATAAATAATGATTTTAATGAAAAATAAATTCATATTCACTTTTTGAAAAAAAAAACTATCTGTAACCCATTACAATATTTCCAGGAGTATTTTTAACCCATGGCAATAATTCCAGGAGCTCGACAACCCCTACTACCCGACGATAAACAGCATAATCGAGCGAGTGACAACGGAACTGAAGCACATACTGAAGCGCGACTTCAACAAGAAGATGATCGAGAGCACCGCGTTCAAGAGCTTCGAGCTGTGGTGGGACGAGCAGAGCCGGAAGGCGCGCCTGGCCAAGCCGAAGGAGGACGCCGGCCAGCCGGGACAGCCGCTACAGGTATAATCAATTCGAACGTTAGGTTATAAATGTAAGCTATACCTTTTTAAACTTTTTCTGCAAGTAATTAAAGTCCGTTTTTCTTTGTTTGTCAAATATTGTAAACAATCTTGATATTATTTTTTAATGAAATGATTCATTTTAAAATAAGATAAACACGACACACACAACCTACATACGTAATTCATTTTATTAATTTTATTCTTTGTTCATATGTAAAATCTTACCAATCGGAATCTTTTAGTTTTCTTAACTGTTGTAAATTACGGCTGATAGATGATGTCTTTTTTTGCGATTACGTTGTATTATTTAAAGTGACGCCTGTCGTCTCGTATGTCAAAGCAGATAAACGACCATGTGCTAGAGTTAAATACTAAATTCCAACAACTTAACTTACATATTTATCTATTTTATCTGCAGGACATCTCAAACAAGAAAGAAGAAACAGCAGTGGACTCCATCAAATCAATCATGGAGTCGCGCGACCTTGGCTTGGAGTTGGGCGGGTACAGCATGGGCATTGGCTTGGGGCTGCGCGCTGCGATACCCAAGATGCCCAGCTTCCGGCGGAAACGGAAGATACCCTCGCCCGTTGTTATGGATGACGACTCATCGAGGAGACTGAGTGACCAGGTAAGAGGGTTTTAGGTAGTTCTAAGGTCAATATTGAATTTAGTAGCACGGCGTTGGATTGGAGTTGGGTGGAAACAAAAATACGTTTGGCTGCAAGTTGACATAATGATTCGACACTAAAAAATCTCACTAAAACTTTATTCTTCATCGTGGAGTCGTGCCTTGATTTAGAAAACAAAAAAACAATCTATCAGCATAATATCATTGCTATTCGTTATCCAGGAGGAGATGGTACAGCACTCAGACTCGGAAAAGGAAGTGGGTGGTGCTAGCCCTCGCGCCAGACAGACTGGATCATATCTTTCTCGTCACCGGAGACAGTCCAGCAGCTCCTCCAGGTAACACGAGTCTTCCTTCCTTTACTTCGTAGCATGTTTTTCAACTCCAGTGTAATTTTGGTATGACAGTGTAATAATAAAAAGAAGGATATACGCGCAATGGTCCAATGTAGGTGCTAAGTGCGGATAAAGTGAAGCTTAAGATCTATGAAACGTTGTAAAATAAATAGATAAACAAAAAAAAACTAAGTAATAGAAGTACTCGTAGCGCTGTGGTGGCAGCGCTTTGGTAGTGATACCGAAGTTAAGCAACTTACGGCGCGGTCGTGTTAGGAAGGGTGACCATTCCGACCATAAAAGTGTCGCTTATCACGAGCGTCTCTGTGCTTCGGAAGGCACGTTAAGCAGTTGGTCCCGGCTCATCGATGTGAGTATCTCATGTATAGGCTCTCTGACTAGGTTTAATTAGTAATATCAACCGATGTTGATATTAGTAATTAAACCTAGTCAGGGACCCTAGCCCGCGTGGTAGAGTATGGCTCATAGTACCTCATACTTGAGGTAAGGCCCTTGCCCAGCAGTTGGATGCTTACAGGCTAACTTAACTTTTTTTACTAAGCAATATTGCCGCCTATGATTGTATTTTCAAATTAGGTCCGTGTAAAATGTATACCATCATACTTTAATTAACATTATATCACAGATCATCATCATCGTCATCAAGCCGGTCGTCGTCGTCGTCCTCGTCGGCGCGCAAGGCGGCGGCGCCGCGGATATACTCCGACACTGATGACGATTCAGAGATCGACGAGGCGCAAGTAAGTGTAAATGTTTGTTTGAAAACGCTAATCGCAGTAACTACTGGACATATTAAAAAAATAATTTAATGTTAGAGAGTTTTTATCAAAGAAACATACAGCTTTTATATTACAGTTGAATAGGTTCTTAATGTTGTTAATACATTAGCCAAAGCAGTTTCCAATGATGGAATTTTACATAGCGAAAATTTAGTACAAAAGTTTTATTACATGTTTTGAGTTAATTTACTTTAAGTTAGTAGTTGTTTCTTACTTAGAAGGGGAAATAAGCTATACATTAAATTAGAACTATACTAATAATTATTAAACGCTCGGAGTACCTAACGGGGAAGACTTTGAAACATCAATCTACGACGGGAGGGGAGGGAGCAAACTTAAAACGCGCGGACCCAGTAGCGAGAGACCGCTATGCTGGTATAGATATAAATGAATATTTTTATTTTTATTTTACAGTTCAAGGTGGTCTCAAACAAGGAGCGGTTAAGGCGGGTTTACTCCTCATCCGACAGCGAAGAGGAGCAGCTGAGGCGCGAACGCGAGAAGACTCCCATACCAGAAGTAGAGGCCAGCGACGACCGGCTCGGCTCGCCCATACTGTCGCCCGAGGAGCACAAGGACACCTTGCTCGACCGCATCTACTCCGACTCCGAGGAGGAGAGAGAGTACCAGGTGAGGGGCCTAAGATCACAGAAAGAAGAGATATGAAATGTGCATATGCACAAACACAAATATGTTTATAAATAAAAATGAGTTCTTATTTCCCTTGGTCACGCCATCACGCGTGAACGGCTATACCGATTTTGCTAATCCCTTTTTTATTAGAGTTCCGTAGCCAAATGGCAAAAAACATAACCCTAATACCTTTTTAAGATATAGCACATCATTAACAACCGCAAACATCAATCACAATCGTCAACAAAATATTGTGGTATCTTGGCTAAATGGAAGTAATAATCCCTAATTCAATTAAAGTTGGCACGGAACCCCTCAGTGCGCAAGTCCGACTCGCACTTGGCTGCTTTTTTGTGTGGAGAAGGTTCTTATGAAAGAAATAAGTAAAAATATTCCGCGGAAAATTAGAAAATTTAGAACGGGTCCGGAACGGGATGGTGCCGGGGGCGAATCGACCGTCGCTGGGTTCGCTAGTCTTGCAATAAAGACATTGAATATTTTAGTTACAAGCTGTGCAAGCGCAGTATGCGACTGTGTATCGACGGCTCGACGCAATCACAGTGCGAGTGAGACGTAAGCTCGCCGCCTCTCTATCAGTCGGCCTATTTGACCTTAGACGTATTTTGTAAGTGCGTTTTACGTCACGCTTATTAACGTATGACGTTGCGTGTGATCTTGTACTTACAACGGTGATTTAGTAGCTGTAACGTACACGTACATAGTTTAGCGACACTGTGACCATGTGTAAGCGAGTTAGGGCCCATCTCTTTTGTTTTGATTTGTGAAACAGACAGACTGATAAGCACAGGAGACACACAATAGACTATTGTATTAGTCGACTTGCCCATACTATAGCCCGAGCAGCACAAGTAACGGTACAGCATTCTTACAGTATAATTCGTCGTACCTCAAAGTTTTTTTTGGTAAAGATTTTTCTTCAAAGTCAAAATCATTATTTCAATTTAGGTAATGAAATGACACTTATGAACGTCAAAAAAACAGTAAAAAGAATCAAATTAAATGTGCCCTGAAAGGGCCGATTCATGTCTCCTTATCTTTTGGGCTTCATCTTAGCAGATGTAAAACTGCAGTCTTTCCAATAACAATATATTTTTGTTTCACAGGAAAAGAGACGAAGAAATACAGAATATATGGAACAGATCGAAAGGGAGTTCTACGAAGAACAACTGAAAAGCAAAGAGACGGATGTGCGACCACAGCCCGAGAAACCGCCTGACGAAAGGTTATCTTGAAAAACTAAGATATAAACTAGTCGTAACTAAAATAACTTGTTTTGATGTTTAAATTTATCGAGTTTAGTTTACAAAGCTTACAAATTCATATGCAAGTCATAACTTGTGTAAGATACTTTTGTATTAAGTTCAGGTTCCCAGATTTTGCATATGCAAATTTGTGTTTTCGTCTTAGTTGAAACTTATATAAGCCTTTTATCGAAATAATGGCTGTGTTTAGCAGCAAAATGCGGCGGAGTTTTATAGCTCAAATGAAGTTAGCAAAAGTGTCTTGGCAGAAAAATGCTTAAAAAACTATTAGAGCTTGCAAAGGCTGTTTTCTGCTGGACAAAGCCGATGTTACAAGAACAAAAAACATACAGCTTGTACTGATGCGTATGTTTCAAATCCACAGCTTACCCGAACCTCCAAAAGAAGAAGTCCGAAGTCCAGTCAAAAATCATCTCAAATCACCAGACAAGAGAGAGACAAGCAGAGAAGCAAAGAAAGAGGTGGAAGAAGGAGAGATCACATCAGAAGAAGAACCGCAGCCCGCGCGGAGGAAGAAGGAGAAGAGAAAGACCAAGAAGACGGAGAAGAGACAGAGGATAGTGTCTGTGAGCGACCACAGCAACACAGAGACCACCGTCAGCGTCAATGGGGTTAAAGAGGTAAGTTTGGTACTTGGTAAACTAGGAAAAGAATAGCTTGTTTACATTGTGGACCTCATTCGCTGATGATTGGACGGACGTCCTATCCGATGCAGTTGTCTAAATATGTAAATAGTATGTGACATCGTGATATTATGATCAAGTTGAAATAGGTATCCAACGAGAAATGAGTCTGCATACACAAATCTAATCACGTTTAGGAGTTGGCTACTAGCTACAATAAAACAGGAGATGTCAGCTGTCACGTCCGTCACTGATCTTTTATGATAATCTATTTCACACTGATTTTGAAAAAAAGAAAGAAAACGAATTTATTAATTTAGGACATCACAAACACACACACACATTTGAACGAGTTCACAAAACAACAACATACACAATCATACGAAACAGAAAAAAAACAAACAAAAACAGAAAAAAAACAACCATGCAGTGCGTGCTACGGTGTGCCGTGTGTCGGTGATGTCCAAATCAAGAGGACCTCACTCAGCATAAGCCAGGTCCCCGGGAGGCCCTGGCGCTGGTTTTCAGTGGACCTTGCTGAGTGAGGTACACGGAAAATGGCGCCAAAATCACTTCTACACTGAAGGATGAACATACATACTATTATACTAAATCAGAAATGCAAGTGACTTGTAAGAAGTCTGACAAGAAATCGGATCCTATATTTTACGCTATCCCGGCGCATGCCTATTACCACTCGGCCACCGACATATTGGCAAGCCTGTTGAATCTTGCAAGTGCTTATTTTAACGCGTAGGCTGCGTCTCCTCATCAATGTATAATAAAACGCAGGGTTCGATTCCTCGTCTGACACAGTTGTTTTTTACAAGAGTAATTTATATCACACTGAATAGATCAATTCGTGTCATCTTTTTAGATGAGCATTTATTTACATAATGCAATTACTATAGGTAGACCGCTTGATTGAGAACTCGCCTGCGGAGCGGTGGGGTGCGGGGGGAGGCGAATGCGGTCCGGATGGGTGTGTGAAGGCGAAGTCTCGATGAAGTGGTTTACCTATAAACTCTTTGTATTTCACCAAACAACATTTCTTAACAGTTAAGCAGCGCCCAGTCGGAGACGTCATCGCCGCAGTCGCAGGCGTCGCAAGCGTCTCAAGCGTCGCAGGTCGCGCTCGACCACTCGTACTGCCGCCCGCCGCCCGACGCCGGGCTCGACGCGCGCCGCGCCTCCAACCACCTGCAGCACGACCACGGTAGCTATTATTAATTGCTAGAATAAAGGCCTGTTCCACCATCGACAAATAAGCGCTAGCCAATTAATAATTTGCTGCGCCTCTGCGCTCGACAACCCGCCTGCCAAGCGTGGCGAGTATTATAGGCAAATGTACCTCCACAAACAAAACCGCAGGGGGAGGCCTATGTTCAGCAGTGAACGTCCTTTGGCTTATGATTGTGAATATTGTGATGAATAATTCAAATATGGAATGTCATTTCGTATGAAGTAGTGAACTGATAACGCTAATGGGAACTGATTTAGACATTGTGAAACAGGCCTTAAATCTTATTTACTACTACTTGATTTACTTAATCATTGATTATTTTAACCAGCCTTAGCTACTATAGTCGTCGTGTTATCAACTGAGTCATCGTTTTCCTATGGCTATCTCGCTTGCACTTATCGATAAGGCAGTTGCGTATTCCTATCTGTATTGACATTATGACCTCACGACTCGGTTGTTAACACGCCTACTATAGAGTTTCGATCCGCTGAAACTGAAATTGATGTTTAGTCCTCACTTTCACAGCACAGGTCACAGCTAAATTCAAATAAAACTTACTCAGCTACGTATTTTTTAAAACAACATTGTAAAACTTAGGGCCAATTTTTCAAACGTCAGATAAAACATATCTGACTGATAAAGTATAAAGCGATCGTTTTTATAATGACATTTACACAAATATTTGCTGACAAATAGGTGATCACCCCTTAGACGAACAAAATAACTTTTACACAGGTTACACATGGGTGGAGAAGCCGAGCGAGCGCGACGCCGAGGCGGCCGTCGAAGAGGTAAAGGAGCCCAAGAAGGAAGCCAAGAGGCCCTACAAGCGGAAACACGAGCCCAAGAAACTCGCCGAGATACAGAACAAGTAAGTTGTATTTCACATACACTGAAGCTCTAAAGTCGGTTATCATTCACAGTATAATAGCAGCGTTTTACCTGAAATAAAACGCATATTAAAATACTTACCTAATTCGAGGCTTAAATATTGAGATAGGCACATCCGTTTCCCGTAGTCTTTTAATTTTTTAGTTCCATTTTTACACTATAGGTGGCGTGTTTCCGGTGTCTCACAGGCAGTTGGCGCGTTTTTATTTTACTTAACTTTAGACACGCCATTTTTACTCATTGGCTGAATTTAATTCACCAGGCAGATTTATAAACTAAGCCTCGAATTAGGTAAGTATTTTAATATGCGTTTTATTTCAGGTAAAACGCTGCTATTAAAAGTACTTGACCGTAATTCGAGGCTTAAATATTGAGAAGTGTTTGTTATCGCCTGGTGAGACATGGATACACGCATTTGATACGCCAATGTGACGCAAAATATACCGTTATTATCATAATAAAAGATTGTTGTTTATATAGTAATACATTTATTTACCTTTACGATATTACATGAAAAGAAACAAGTTATATTATAATAATCAGACCAATTAATTTGCATAAAATTACCTATTTATGCCACACCAAACACATAAATATTAATTATTTACAGTTCATAAAACTTTATTGTCTACAGTTATACTATAGGAAAGATCACTGAAGGTATAGCTATGCTATCGCGGTAGATCTTTAGACTAAACATTTATACATTAACGAATTAATTTACAGGACAAAATAATCGAGTTATTTGCGTATTAGCGGAATCACTATTAGGCCTAACTTCGCGCCTATAATACTTCTTAAAGGTATTGGCTGATCGCCAATTGCCGCGGGCAAGAATTTCATCCAAAGGATAGTTTAACCAATTTTTCGAGGCTACCGCTGACCTTACACTACCAGGAGTGAATTGTATATTCGCATCCTTAAACAGATGTTTAATCCAGCCTGATATAACAGTTCGAGAGGCTGGTTTAGCGGACCCCCTAACCGTCATAAACAAATTAAACTTTTGAGCTGTATCGCGTCTACTTTTTAATAGCTCTATTGTGTTCTCAATCCAGAAGACCGGGTCCAGTTGCGTATTATCTTGATTAGCTATTAGATGCCAACCGGACTGTCTATAATCATTTTTATCGGTTTTTGAACCAAACTCTGGCCAGAATACTATAGAATCATCGGATTTTGTATAATGATTTGGATCTACCCTGAGCAATGTTAGGTCATGAATCCGGCGCCCTGAACATAGCAGCAAGAGAACTGCCGTGTGTCGGGACGTTTGATAAGTGTTGGTTTTATCAACCGAATATTTAGATAAATATTCAACTAGATTGTCAATATCCCAAATTGGAGGCTTAGCAGGTCTTGGGGATTTTAGTGATATTGATTTTAGAATATGCTTGACCAAAACATGAGAACTTAACTGACTTGACATATCGGCATTACAAAGCGTTGATACGACCGATTTATGTAAAAGGATAGTATTATACGATAAACCATGAATCAAATGTAAGTCAGCCAAATACTGTGCAAGTTGAGATCCAGTGGGCTTTTTAGTGCTCACTTTGTTTGACTCGGCCCACGATAACCAGCGTTGCCACGCTACTTTATATGTTTTGAGCGTAGATTGTCTCCAAGAGCTTCTTAATAAGGATATCTGATCACTTTTCCAGTTAGCTATCTCCTCGGTCCACCCCCACATTTCCAGACTTCGAGTGTCAGACTCTCTAGATTTGGTGGAGGTAGTCCTGTTGATACATCGACCAAATTCTGCGTCAAGTTCTTCAGAACTATTGGAGCTGCTAGAGCTCTCGCCCTGAGGTCCGCTCGCCAAAACACTTTCTGCCATCGGGGCACAACTATCAGGAACACCCCTGTTGATTGGTTCAGATGCGACAGAACTTTGGGCACTAGGAATGGCGGTGGGAATATCCACGCTAGAGGGTAGTTCCACGGCACACTGAACGCGTCGCAGAAAATTGCTTGTGGATCTCTCTGGTCTAGGGTTACGTAGTTGCAAACTACATGAGCTCTCTCCGAGGCAAACAGATCTATCACTGGGGTACCCCATCTTGCGAATACTGTTTTTAAGCCTCTCGGTATTATGTGCCATTCCGGTGGACGGCGGTGTCGGGACAGGTGATCGGCATGGTTGTTGTATCGGCCCGGGATGTAGTGTATGGTAAAGTGTATCTGATGACGATCCATTATTGTTAATAGTTCGTAGGTTATGTCCATCAGGGCTGCAGATTTTGTCCCCCCCTCTTTTCGACGGTAAGCTACTACCGTTTTGTTGTCGCACTGTATCAAAAGTGAGCTGTGACTCAGATTGTGTGCATATTGCCGTATGACGTGCAATATTGCCAACATTTCCTTTTGATTGCAGTGGAGACTTTGCTCGTCTGGGGACCACGAGCCTGACAGGGGAACATTGTCTAGCTGGGCTCCCCAAGCAAGGTCCGACGCATCGGTCGTGAGGAAATGTGACGGGGGAGGATAGTGAAGCAACGATGAAGTGTGGCAGTTCTGAGTCCACCACTTTAACTCGTTTTGAACTTCCTGAGGAAGCACAAATTTTCTCGTTGGATACCTTAGTATGGTGTTCATGAATTTTAATAGATGACGGTGATGTAAGCGCCCTCTCAACACTACGAAGCTGGCAAAGTTGAGTAGACCTACCAGACTCTGAATTTCGCCCAACGTCGCCTGTCCTTGTTTTAAGATCTGATGTACCTTTTTTATGAGTGTGGCAACTTTGTCGCTTGGCAACGATTTCTGATTGTCCCAGGGACTCCAAACAACTCCTAGGTATGTGATGCGTTTTTGAGGGATTATTATTGACTTCTCGAGATTGACGCACCATCCGAGATTTTCTAGAACGCGTAGGGTCAATTGCACGTGCTTTTGAAGGGTCACAGGACATTGATGCGCAATCATAAAATCGTCCAGGTAAACCAAGATCCGTACTTTTTCTGACCGCAATACCTGAGCGATCCAGTTGGTGAGCATGGAAAAGGTTTTTGGGGCCGTACTCAACCCAAACGGAAGGCAGGTCATTTCTAAGAGTTCTCCCTTGTAAAATAGCCGGAGAAACCGTTGATGCACTTCCGCGATTTTCAGATGAAAGTACGCTTGGCTCAAGTCTATTTTGCATAGCCAGTCGTCCTGTTGGAGAAAATCTGGCACCCGGTACATGTTTATTAGACGGAACGGCTCTGCTTTCACAAACTCGTTCAGAGCTTTTAAATTGAAAATTGGGCGCTGCGACCCGTCGGATTTGGGAACTAAGAAGAGGTGTGAAATGAAACTCGGGGAAATTGCATGTACGGGTCTTAGAATGCCTTGAGCTTTCATTTTTTGTACAATTTTTGTCATTTCCTCCGATTCCTGAGTGCGGAACGGACCGTTCGCCTTTGGAAAAGACAGAGGTGGTTTCGAAGTGAACGGTATGCGATAACCTTTTATTAGTTTTAGTATTATTTCGGGTGCCCCCATTTTCACCCAATTTTTGTAATATAGGGCCAGTTGACCGGCTTGGAATGACCTCGAGTCATTGTTCGTTACGTTTGGGTTGACCCCGAGGGGCATGAGACAGTGCTCGTCCCCTTCCTCCTCTTTTTGCACCACGAGGCCTCGAGCCTCTGTATTGAAATGAACCTCTGCTAACATCGTAGGCTGTGTTAGAATGGAAATTGTGTTGGATTGCATTCATGTTATTAAAAACACCCCTCGAGGGTGGTGGAAAATTGTGTGAATGACAAGCCAAGTTAGAACTACAGCAAGGAGCTGCTTGGGCACCACTCGATGGTGCTACAAATTTTTTAGTGCCTGTTCCCCTCGAGGGCCGGCGTTGACTTCTATTGACCCCCCTTTGTGTGTTATCAGATCTAAGAGGCCAAAATGCCTTCCGAATACCTCCTGCTTTTTCTAACGCAGATGAAAGTGCATCGGCCTCAAAAATATGTGTGGTCGATGGAGGTATTTTATTAAGTGCTACTCTAACGACAGGGTCCTTGACATGTTTGAGAATTGCATCTCTTTTAACCTCTATTGTCTCGGATCTGTGCCCGCAGACTAACTGAATTAGGTCAGTTGAAACTTTATGTAATTCTCCTTTAAGAAACAATTCTTCGATCTTTGTATTTAAGTTATTTAAATTACTAAACTCAGATTTAGCCCAAGATAATAGACTACGAATGCTGTCTTGCAGACATTCTTTTTGTTTAAGAGCGCAAAAAGTAATAGCGGCATATGCTTTATCAGACTTGGCCAGGTGTGTAAGAGAATCATAAGCTCGTATCTCTGCATTAGTTTCAAGATCGACAAAACCGGGAGCATGATTGTAAAGTTTTTGAGTTTCCGCATACCTTACTTCGGACCAGGCGGAACTACCGAAACGTTGAACGTCGGTTAGCATTTTAGTATAATTATCTGGTGTTTTTGGAACGGAAGGTTCTTTTAGTTTTGTTTCTATATCAAATTTAAAATCAGGCTCTAAAGGGTTAACAATGTCCGTAATTTGACCGGTACCGTCTACCTCTTCATTATAAAGATCACCACTAACTCTTGAATATATTGAAACTTGATCATCAAATTCATAACTATGTTGGGGGGGTTGTTGTGAAATTAAGTTGCGTAACTCACCAATTTCTTTGGTTAAATGATGCCATTTAGAGCGGCGACTCTTTTTCTTACGACGATGTCGCCTCGATTGTTTTCGCTTGTCTGATGAAGACGAAGCTGAGCTGGAGCTGCTGGAGGAGCTGGTACTATCGGTGCTACTGCTTCGAGTTCTCTTGCGACGCACGCCACTCGGTCCAGCCCTCGGCTCTTCTTCAATTGGATTGACTTCACTCATTCTGAAAATTACTCGTATTAAAAGAAGTAGATACAAGGTTTCATCAAACTGCACTAGCTTCGGTTAAACGGAAAACCCGTTAAAAATTATACTACACGTACACTTTGTAATAAATAAAATATTTTTTCTAAATCACTTCTATTAATATTCTTATTAACCGACAAAACCTAGGCTGCTTTCAAAAATTACTCACTTTGGAGGTAGATCACAAAAAAGTTCTCGATATTGTTAACGAAGATACATTAACGATATGAAGCGGAAGGATTGTAATAAGTAGGTAAGATACCGCTTTAAAATCACCGCACTTTGATTAATAAGAAATGTACTTACATGTTTTTTCTGAAGCACTTTCTGTATACCGAAAACTAAGATGAATAATTATCGGCTTTTAGTAACAACTATCGCACAAAAGTCTAATATCACGATATGCACGCTATTTAGCGAGCACCTTTTGCTACGGGAACAAGAACGCCAATGAGTAAAAATGGCGTGTCTAAAGTTAAGTAAAATAAAAACGCGCCAACTGCCTGTGAGACACCGGAAACACGCCACCTATAGTGTAAAAATGGAACTAAAAAATTAAAAGACTACGGGAAACGGATGTGCCTATCTCAATATTTAAGCCTCGAATTACGGTCAAGTACTTTTAATAATTAACTATTCGATTTAAAAATATCACCGTGTCCAACGATGAATCACGTATGTAGGTTGTGAATTTATTGTTAATGTAATTTGAATGAATAGTTTCTCGTTATTTTATTTGAAGTTATCTAAATACACTCATTGAGAGTGGTTTTTATTCCTAACACACCTAACTCTTGTAAGCTGTATTTGAAATGACGTGACGTATTACTTACAGTTCTGCTAGTTAACGTTCGCGTAATTAATGAATTTTATTTCTCAAAATTTAAACGACTAGCTAAAAAAACACTGTGAAAACTGTGAAGCACAAAATCCAACAGGCTTGCCAATGTGTCAGTGGCCGAATGGTATAGGCATGCGTTCGGATTACGTAAGACACAGGGTTCGATTCCTCGTCTGACACAGTTGCTTTTGACAAGTGCTATTTATATTAATTACTTTGTATAGTGTCACACACTATAAAAGTGCCACTTAGGTACGAGTACATGGTACAGTAGATAGTTTTCATAGCATCAAATTGTATTTAATAACCCCTATTTTTAAGCTATTTGTACTAACCCATGTAGTCTGTAATAAATAAATTTTGATTTGATTTGATTAAAAAACAAAAATATAATTACACTGCGAATTTAATAACCACTCAACTTACTATAGGCACCAACTTTAACAAGCACTCAAATCAGTCGGGTAAATATGTAACGATGTAACGACACATTACAATACTAACTTCCAATGAATCAACCAGGCTGTACGAGACCCGCGGAGACTACGAGCACCTCGCGTACCCGAACGTGTCGTTCAAGCCGCGCGACATAATGGCGGAGATGCACGTGATGTACGAGTTCCTCACGCGCGGCATCGACCGCGAGGACGTGCAGTACCTGCGGCGCGCGTACGAGGCGCTGCTGGCCGAGGACGCGCAGGGCTACTGGCTCAACGACACGCACTGGGTCGAGCACCCGCCCACCGACCTCAGCTACGCGCCGCCCAAGAAGAAGTCCAAGCGGCACAACAACATCTACGAGGATCTGCAGGTGGGAATTCTGTTTTCTTTATTGTTTACGGCTGCTTTAACAGTGCTCTAATGAGTTCTGGTTGGTGTTATCTGTCCGATACTTCGTACGGAATGACGATCCGTATTTGAATTATTCGTTGGCTGATGCTTATTTTTCGATAGCGAAACAGGCCCATAGTCTTATAATAATAAAGTTCATATTGTTATATCTCGTAATCTGATACGGGGAAAAGTCATAAAAAATTTTCAGTAACTGTATTATGGGTGATAAATTTCTGACTTTCTGCTTATTGGTTATTCTGTTACGTAATGAAAAATATATTTTTATCAAATCTGAATTTCCTGACAGAGCTCGTGTCTGCTAGCCAGGAGATTGTCCTTAACCATATCTTTGTATCTTTATTAGTATTAGAGTTACTTAACAACGACTCGCACGCACCATCAGCTTTCGTATAAGGCCAGCATTTGAAAGCCCTTGCTCGTTTGACTTCTCGCTCGTACAAAAACTGTTATTTCCAGCTCTATCTGGATATAATAGATATAAAGATATAAAATTTGATAGTACGGGTCGTACAAAAACCAAACCTTTCTATATCCCCACAGGGCCACTCGAGCGGCTCGGCGCGCACGGAGGGCTACTACAAGATGGACGCGCGGCTGAAGGCGAAGTACAAGTACCACCACGGGCGCGCGGCGGCGCCGGCCGCGCTGCAGGCGCCCAGCGACGACAAGAAGGCCTCCAAGATGCAGGGGCTCAGCCGCGAGGCGCGCTCCAACCAGCGCCGCCTGCTCACCGCCTTCGGTAAGCGCTGCAGCCTAGTTCCCACTAAGAACAAATCAATATGGTTTGAAGAATGGCGGTACATTATGAAGCAATAAAGTATTGAGTAGGATATCATAAAACGAATTAATTTATATATTTAAATTAAGATTATTAATATTTTAAATAATTTAGTTTGTCCAAAATGCACATTTGGTCACGTGATCGTAAACGCACTATCAGGGGATGTGTCGTCACACCTTGTACGATAGCGGGCTTTTTCTGCTGTCATAGACAACTACTCCATAGTATTTTGCTGCCAAAAAGACTTACAACGTAACGGTATTTAGGACGCCATGACAGTGTGAGCGTTTTTGAGGTCCATTAAATATTATTTTTTTCAAATCTTATATAAATCATGTAAATATTAAATATTTTTAAAAATAACAAGTTTTTTGATATTCATTGTCTTGGTCACCAGTTTTTTTTCTGTATTTATGACACCATTCCATCATCGAATCTAAGTTCTAGATATAATACATAATTGCACTCTCTGCTTCTTTACTCTCATTTATAGTTCGGTGAGTCGACTCCGACATTAACCGACGAGAGATCAGGCGTAAGACCAACAGCTTCATGTTTTCTAAGTTAATTTGGTTTTTAAGATTTTTACCTTTGAGATTTGATACTGAAATCTCTTAGACTAAAGCATTCGAACCGACCACTGAACCAGTCAGGCAGTCATTTTAAAATTATTTTCACACAACACAATTAAAAACTAGGTGTAGATATTATTTTCATAGCGAGGTTTACTACAGTATCTAATGCTAACTGACATTTATTTCTTTACAGGTACAGATACGGATTCAGATCTACTGAAGTTCAACCAGTTGAAGTTCAGGAAAAAGCAGCTCAAGTTTGCCAAATCCGGCATCCACGACTGGGGTCTATTTGCTCAAGTAAGTTTAATTTTGTTCTATCTCTAAAATGACATAATTATGATCAATGTTACTTATGTATTTTATTGATGAAAGTACAGTCACAATCATAAAGTAAACACAATTTTCAAGTTAGGACGTGCTTAAACGTTCTGACCAATATTTATCAGATGTTGAAAAGAAGAATTTGTTTTATTAACATTGAATACGTAACTAATTCATCATGTTACATGATTATAACAAAATACTTCTGGTATCGGATATTTGTCACATTAACCTGAGGCCGAAGTGCGAGTCAGAGCGAGACTTACTCGATCAAACGCATCGAGCGCGTTAATGTGATTGAAGCGCCATCTAGTGGCTAACACGTATACACTACACGTTAACGCGCTCGATGCGTTTGATCGAGTAACTCTCGCTCTGACTCGCACTTCGGCCTCTGGTCAAATTTAGAAAATAAATATCTGGTATACCTTGGCTTTGGCGAGCCACTACCGTGGCCCAGATACACTTTCAAACACTAGGTATCTAATCCAGGCATTTAATATCTTCAGGAGCCGATAGCAGCGGACGAGATGGTGATCGAGTACGTGGGGCAGATGATCCGGCCGATAGTGGCGGACGTCCGCGAGGCGCACTACGAGGCGACCGGTATCGGCTCCTCGTATCTGTTCCGCATAGACCTGGACACCATCATCGACGCCACCAAGTGTGGCAACCTGGCCAGGTTCATCAACCACAGCTGCAATGTGAGTACACCTTTTTTTGTAAAGTCATCATCATTTCAGACGTAAGCCCTCTGGTGAAAAATTACTCTCCCATAGTTTTCCACAGCGGCCGGTATTATTAAATATCTATACTGAAATAGTTGCACTATCGGGCAAATGCCTAACCTTGAGTATGTGTCATATGCGTATTGCGGGTTTCGTGGTCTAGAAAATAGACTATACCTCGTGTGTTCATAAGTTTTGAGACAAACTTGGTAGTTAAAAAAATTAATTAAATATTACTGGCTGCTATTTAATTCTTTTTCCAATTTTGAATTTGGAATGTTTACTTTTAATACCTTTGACTTTCAAATTTATTTCTGTCAATTTTATCGTGATGGAGGGGACTAAAGAATTGCGTGCGACCGTGATATCGCTATTTAAGGCGGGAAAAAAACCAATGGAGATTTTCCGTGAGGTGAAAACTTTTGGTGTAAGCCATACCTTCGTGTATTACACTATCAAACGATACAATGAGACAAGTTCACTTTTTAAACGATCGGCTTCGTAAATTGCGACGCGAACGTTGTCCATTACTGCTTAGGAGACACGATGCGAGGAAGATACTGTTCACCGATGAGAAATTATTTTAATGTCGAAGAAAAGTTCAACCGACAAAACAATAAAGTCTATGCCAAAAGTAGCAAGGATGTCCCAGCTTCAGCACGGAATGTCTCGCGTACTCATCATCCGGCAAGTGTGATGGTATGGTGGGGAGTTTCGTATGAAGGTGTCACTCCGCTCCATTTCTGTCAACAAGGCGTCAAGGTGAAAGCCAAGAATTATCAAAATGACATCTTAGAGCCTGTTGTGAAACCCCTATCACATACTTTATTTAACAACAAATTTTGGGTTTTCCAGCAAGACTCAGCACCATCCCATAAAGCAAAAACCACCCAAGCTTGGTTGAGGGAAAATGTGCCGGCTTCATCGCGGCGAACGAATGGCCCTCCTCCAGCCCCGACCTCAACCCGCTGGATTATTCTCTATGGACTGAGTTAGAGCTCAGGGCCTGCCAGAAGTCCCACCCAAACTTGGAGTCACTGAAACGAGCTCTTGTTCGAGAAGCAAAGCGAATCCCGCCAGAAAAGATTCGTGCCGCCATTGATGATTGGCCAAATCGTCTAAGGGCCTGTATTAAAAACAAGGGTGGACATTTTGAATAAAAGATATATTTTATTGTTGATTATTATCTACTTAGTGTTCACCGTAAATTTTAGAAATATAAGTTAATTATTTAAAAAGTTATGCCTCTTTTTTTTCGTCTCAAAACTTATGAACACACGAGGTATAGCGTAATAGTCGTCATTTTCACTACAAGACCAATAGTACAAAACAGAGTCTGAAATTAACTAAGTACAGAAAAAGTTAGCCTAAAGCCTTCCTCGATAAATAATCTATCCAACACAAAAAAACGGTCCTGTAGTCCCTGAGATTAGCGCGTTCAAACATTTTTTTTAATAATATTAGTTTATCGATATTTACTCATCCAACACATTTTCTTCCACAGCCAAACTGCTACGCGAAGATAATAACAATAGAATCGCAAAAGAAGATCGTGATATACTCAAAGCAACCGATCGGCGTCGACGAGGAGATCACATACGACTACAAATTCCCGCTCGAAGACGAGAAAATCCCCTGTCTGTGCGGCGCCGCGCAGTGCCGCGGGTTCCTCAACTAGCTACGGAGTCAGTTTGCTATTTTTTTACTGTGGAAATATCCGACGAGTTTACATTTTCTATGGCCCTGTCTAAGTGTGTGCATAGTACTATGTACGAAATACAAGTTTGTTTTTTTTACTGTGAAAAAGCCGTCGATGTTAGTCACTCGAATTAAGACCCTATTTTTGTATGTACAGTACATTATGCTCAGTACGGTTCGTTTAAGAAACAGGGTTTAGATTGTGACCCGATTTTGTTATGAGCTATTAGAAAATCAATTATGTAAAATGAAAAACAACTTGTATGCCTTCCAGTAAATTTAACCGTAGCGCCCCAACTACCGTTATTTTATTAACTATTCAAAATACATCTACCTACGTAGTAGTACACACGACAGCCCATCAAGCTATACAATTTCATTGAAAACTAACCCTTATTACAACCGCATAAGTAAGATACCGCAGTGGTTACCTTGACGGGCTGTTGTCTGTACATGAGCTCAAGTCGAGTTTTATTTTATCTCTCGTATCTTTTTATTTTATCATTAGTAGTTTGATCCAGTCCTATTTGTATTTGTAATTGTATGGTAGACGGTGAATTAAACAATACTGGAGCTGGAGGGATGATTCTCTAGGTTTTGACATTTCAATAATGGAAAAAATATAGTAATCGGTTAGTTTTGTTTTTTTATACGAGTATTTCTGCCAAGTTTTTACTCAGTGACGTATTAACATAAGTAATATCATGAAGTTTAGGCGACATGGCCAGATTATAGTCAGTAATATAGGATTAATTTTGATAAATTATGCACAAGTTTTCATTTATTAATTGAGTCGTCTCACTTATTTCATGTTTTGATAGTCCCATGATTCAGGCACTATAGTTAACGTAGGCTGCCCCCTTCTTATTTACCTTTATTTATCTTAAAGTGAATCAAGTACTGAATTCTCATCACATAAAAAAATATTCCATCTGCAATAAAATTAATGGATTTCTTTAATTAATGCTAAAAACCCTTATTTTTAAGACATTCGTTCATCAATGTCTTATCATCTAATTAGCAATATTATCATAAGTATATATGAAGCATAGTAGTTGTTCAATCATAATAAATAAATATAGTGTTCATTGACTAAACTAACCGGACTCTACCTCAAAAACGATTTATGATTCTAGAAACAGGGCTATGAGATTACGTCCACTCACGGACAGTCTTCTGAAATGAGTCTGCTCCTTGTCAATGAGAAAACAATTTGAGTGCGTGAACCGCTCGGCGGGACGCTATGCTAGTATAATCTTTATAAATAATAATGTAAAACGTGTGCGGTGTGTGAATCTGAATGCTTTTACCTCTTGTATTTAATGTGAAAGCCCAGTGCTACTTGTGTATGTAAATTATCCCCAAACAATCCCTGTATTATACTATTTCGACTGAGTCTTAAAATATGATTTGTTAGGCGTAGTTGTCGGAAATAACTTGCTATGTAATTATTGTGTTGTACATTGTTTGTGAATAAAGATCTCTGCTGTCATATCAGATTTATGTAGTACACTTTTCAAGTACACGACCATAATGAGGTTTGGTTTGTTGAATGATGTGTATGTAATTCGATTTTCATGTATTTGTGAAACGATAGCATTGGACCCCTCGCTGGCGAAGGCGTATTTTCAAGAGGGAACTGAAAATTGTAATTAATTCATAAGCCCGCGACTTTTTAATCGCACTTCATATGTAATGTAAAATGTATAAGATTGTAAATAAAAGATTCCAACAATTTTAATAATTGCTTTATTCATTCCCCCTCTAAGACACATGGTCTTATCAAAATAACTGGGCAACTACCTGTACCCACCATTAGTCCATTACTATTTTGCGGTTTTAATCAATCGTTTCAAAGTATTTCATTATTTAGCGACATCGTCAATAGTGGTAGAGAAACTGGCAAAATTTCTTACTGATAGAACTAAAATAATCGCATTAGATTTATTTTTTTAATATGTTGTTTAAAGTTGAAAAAAAAAACATTTGAAGATGATGCATGATGAGTGTGCGCAGTTTGATGCTGTCCGATGAATGATGTTAAAATCTTACACCGACTTCAGAGGAATTTGTTTCTCCTTTAGAAATTAATTAATTTCTTACCTCTGTCCGATCAAGATCTGCCCTCGCTACAGTTACATTATCCATATAAGAGTTGCAGGAGGGAAAAGTATCAATATCTCCGAAACGGTGCGTCGTATCAAAAAAATAATGAAATTTTCGACCTCCCCCTTTGGGATCACCCCCTGGAAACCCACCCAGCTCTACAACATTTTGACCTCATAGGGGTCCCTGGGGCCCATAAATGTCTGACCTTAAAATGGATAATCGTCTTTAGAGTAGGTAATTTTTCTAGCTTTGTACTTCTTCCCTCCGTCCGATCAAAATCTGCCTTGCTACAGTTACATCATCCGTATAAGAGTTGCAGGAGGGAAAAGTATCAATATCTCCGAAACGGTGCGTCGTATCAAAAAACTAATGAAATTTTCGACCTCCCCCTTTGGGACCACCCCCTGGAAACCCACCCAGCTCTACAACATTTTGACCTCATAGGGGTCCCTGGGGCCCATAAACGTCTGACCTCAAAATGGATAATCTTTCAGTTGGTAATTTTTTTAGCTTTGTAAAATGTAAAATATTATAAAGAGCAGGGTGGGGTTTCTGGGGTGTATCCCAATTCAATTCCCATTCCAGGGGGTGAAAATTCCAGTACTTCTGGATAAAATGCACCGTTACTGGGATATTATCAGATGTTTCTCTCTCAGAAGATTTAGTACTGCTCAATCTCCTTCTGAGAGAAAGATGCGCTGTCGTTCGTCGCTGAAGTGCCAGAGACAAATAAGCGTTATAGGTTAACCGCTTCATTGATGAGACTTCGCCTGTGCGGGGCACAGGGGTGCGGGGGGAGGTGATAGCCCGCACCCCTGTGCACACCCGCCCGCGCCGCTCACTAACCGCGCTTTCATCTCCCCCCGCACCCCTGTGCACCGCAGGCGAGGGCTCATTTTCACGGTCTACCTATAAATTCTTTGAGATCATCGTGTTTCTACTGTTGTCGGTTACAAAATCATGAAATCGCTATTCCAATAGCTACCATAGTAATAAAACTCAATTATGTGTAAAATATATATTTATAACATGTCATACAATCATACATACATAACAAACATTACTTATATTAAATTCATACATTCAAACGACTTAGCAAACAGAGCGCCATACATTTGTATCGACCTCTTTAAACTTAAAAGTTATACAAACGTTAAAACTAAATCTTAACACCAATTAAAATTAAATAGCAAATCACAGTATAGGAATTATTAATTAACTCATCATCAACAATACCTTCGAAATTAAGGAATATAATGGATATGTCTAGCTAGACTACATAATACATATTCATACCTACTATTTTGTTGGTTTGTGTGTTCAATAACTTAAAGTCAGGGGTTATAAAATTAACTAATGGGCAAAGGGTTTTAAAAAATCTTGTGAGACGGTATTATTGGTTGAGTGCAATAAAAATCGAAAAGCATTCTGTTCATATTTAAATAGTATAGAAAGTCAATGCCGAAACAATAAATACTTAAAAATAAAGTCGACCTATCGAAATATAAATTCAGCCGTACATACAGTCGTTGAATGTCGATACAATTTAATAGAGATCTTAATTTAAAAATGGCTAAGATTGCCTCGTTATTTTTAGGTACTCTTACAAATTCGATAGTACTAAAGTTATCAAATCGATACTAAAATAGTTATTACCTACAGGTATTAAATTATGTATGATAACATGTTCTCAACTAATGTTATTGCGGAGGTACCTTCAAGAAGTCTTAGATTATCACATGTAGTAGAGTCAGTGCGGGTCATCGAACGAAGGCGGAACGGTGCGGATATCACTGGAAGCGGACCTGCCTCGCGAACATCTCGGCGCAAAGATCGGCGGTCTCCTTGTTCGTCTCCGCCTTGTCCTCGCCGTCGGTGGTGTCCGAGTCGAATTCCGAAACGGTCGCAGGGGACTTCCGGCCGCTGTACTTCCGCGTCAGACCGACCTCGGTGGTCAATATTTCTTTTATGACGTCGTCGGGCGTCGGCTCCTTGCGTTGCTTGTTCCGGAGCTGACGCGCCCGTTTGCGGATGTCCGCCAGAAAACCCGTCGTCGTCTCCACGCTCTCCTGGGAGACGTCCTGCGGCGGCGACGGGTCCCCCATAGACTGCGCCAAGTCGGTCGAGGATCCCTTCGAGTCCGCTATCGACTCCAGCGACTCGACGGACGCGCCGACGCTCCGGAAGGCGGCCATCCCCTCGACGAGCGCCACCCTGTGTCCGTCCTCGTCCTTCACACGGACTACGACCCCGCCGGGCGCGGTCCCGAGCAGGGTCGGCTCGGCGGCTCTCAGGTTGAATATCTCCGGCCGGTAGCAGTCGGAGGCGGTGGACGCGAGCGAGGCGGTGTCGCACGTGCAGGGCGGCGCCTTGTACGCGTCCTCGTCGATGTAGAGCACGGTGACGCGGTCCTCGCCGACCGCGTAGAGGAAGGGGTGGACGAACTCCCACGCGCGGACGGCCGAGCTCCACTTGGGGTCCTCGTTGCGCGTGCGCTTGCCGTTCTCGTCGACGAAGACGCCGCACTCGGCGTAGCAGAGGAGGATTTCCGTGGGTTTGTCTCGGACGAGGAGGATCGCCCTGGGGGGCGAATGTTTCCTGGCCGCGGCGGCGATGATGGGCTCGTCCATTCCGAAGGCCTCCAAGGCGCCGGATGGGAGGGTGATCCTGAGAGGTTTTTCGCCGGCGACGTAGAGCGCGCGCGGCGTGAGGAGCAGCGAGGAGGGCGCGCGGTCGACGGTGAGCGAGCGCGCGACCTTGAACTCCGTGGCCGCTGAGTCGAATCTGAGCAGAAACACTCTTCTTCCACACGCGACTGCTGCGCTGGGGCCTTCCATGGTATCGGTTGCTATCGCCTGCAACACGAGAAGAGAACATGTTAAGATAGTTTGTATGCTAGGAGGATCTTATTTAGCGTACATAACAATTTGATTATACTTTTTAAATTTACAGCCTTTTTCAGTAAGTTGATTAGCGTTATCTGCCATGATGATGATGCTTCATACGAAATAACGTTTCAAGAATGAATTATGTTGAGTGTAACAGTTTGTGAGATGAGTGCTAGGGTTGATTGTAAGGGAAAGTTAAAGTACGAAACAAACCCAATGAAAGTTGCTCTAACACTGATTTATTCAAGGTAATTTACCTAATTATAATATCGATGCCTAAGCAGACATACGGAAGCTATTGATGTGTGCGTAAATAACTTATTACCTAAACCACGAAACGGTCGCGAGTGTGACCTAAATAGAAAGTCATTGACATTATGCATTATTGTGCGGTAATCCGTACATCTTGCCGGCCCAAAAAAGGGAAAAAAGGGAAATTACAAATATTCAAACTTAATAGGTACATAGGTGTATAGAAAAACCGGTTAAGTGCGTGTCGGTCCCGCGCACTGAGGGTTCCGTGCCACCCTTAACTGAATTCAGGGTCCACTTACTTTCACTTAAAGAAAACATCACAATATATTGCGACAGCAAAAATAACTTTGTTTTTCATAGTGTTTGTATGAAAGACAAAGTTATATTTGCGGTTGATAAAAATGTGCAATATCTCAAAAACTACTTGTTCGATCTCCTTCAAACCAATTTTCGTTGCAAGTTTTTGTTGAGATCTACAACATATATTTTTTTCAAAATTTTCACTTTCTTAGTTCAAAAGTTAGATGGGGGGGGACGCCCATTTTACCACTTTGGAAGCGTCTATATCTCAAACCTTACACTTTTAGAAAAAATGGTCTTAGAAACCTTAACATCATTTTAAAAGACCTATCCATAGACACCCCACACGCATAGGTTTGAGTAAAAAAAAAATTTTAGGTTTTAGTTTCATGTATGGGAGCCCCCCCTTAAATATTTTTTTTTTTTACTTTTTGTATCTGAATCGGAAAGCGGTGAACAAAATACACCTACCTACCAAGTTTCAGCTATGTGATGCTCATAGTTTCAGAATAAAGTGGCTGTGACATACGGACGGACAGACAGACAGACAGACAGACAGACAGACAGACAGACAGACAGACAGACAGACAGACAGACAGACTTGACGAAACTATAAGGGTTCCGTTTTTTGCCATTCGGCTACGGAACCCTAAAAAATGTGTAAATACTTAACAGATCGAATGTATACCTAAAATGTGTATAAAAGGGTAAAAATGTATTTAAGGTAAAACCTAAAAACTTAAATATTTCATCACTGCACTACACTAGTGACGTTCCCGTCACAGGTTCCAGGTATCCAGACGCACAGTTCGCGGGCGGGTCCTCGGACGCTCTTCCGTTGGTTGGTCTTCATCGGCGTTCGCGATAGCTGCCATCGGTATTGAGATCGCCGGGGTGCTCGCCGCAGTCATGTCGAGGGCTCCTTTGGTTCTGCGCCATCGCATAATCGAGTATACACAGGCCACGATAATAATAAGTCCCAGTATAATGTATAGGAGAGAATACTGGTGCACGTCATGAATACTGAGTGGTGCCGTCTCTTGTTCCTTGAGGTTTGTAATTTGGGTCTTCATACGACGCCACTCGTCGTCGTGATCTTCAGGGGAGAACTCTTCGAAGCCTGAGGTGTTCAGTATGGAGTTCAGTATAGATGTCCCTTTGGACCTTGACACGACTCAAATAGTTGTTGTGGCCGAGTATCGAGAAAGTGTCGCCTTTAATGGTGCAGCCTTGGCCTATACCTAAAAGGCCGTTCCCGGTCAGCGACTTCATTGTCATTCCTGTGTCAGTACAAAATATGCGAATGTGGCATTCCTCGCAGCACGAGAATAACCACCTGTTATCTTGATGCAATTTGATCCACCGCTCGTGACATGACGCCTTCTTTGTACTGCACATTGTTTTGTTTTGGATACTCAAGTTACAAATAGACTGAGTTAATTGCACGTCGTAAATAGGTGTGTTTATTGAACACAACATTTTATCTGTTTGTGTATGAACACAGTTCTGAACGTCTGTTTCAGTCAGAGTCAGAAGCAAGTCCTTTTGAAGATTGAAAGCGATGTACGGGGTGATAAATGTCACGGTGAGAAAATGATGAGGAAGACTGATGACCTTGTCGAGTTCAAAAGCTTCTTTGTTGACCAGTGGAATCTTGACCTCGATGATCAAGTACGATGAGCCAATATCACCCGCAATCTTCATCAACTTGTAAAGCTCTTTGAAATCATGCTTGGCGGCAAGTAAAGTTAAGTCGTTAGGTATATGACTGTAGATTATATTCATCTGCTCTTCCAGCTGTTCTGGGGGCAACAAATGAGCGTCCATATGACCATGAGCGAGGTCAGTTACTGTATTGATAATGCTTTCTTGCATATTCCGAATGTTTGAGATGATAATCATAGCTGACATTGATGACGATAGAACGTGAAGCTGTTGTAGGTAATCAGCTGACCATTTTTTCCAAAATTGTTTGTTTATGGCCTGAATCATTTGCCATCGGGTTGTCAAGTTCATTTGATCAGGGTCGGTTTGTGGTCTTGATATCAGTGGGCTTCCATCTAGAAAGTGTCCTGGTGATAGGTACTCATCATCGAGGCTTTCAGTTAGGGCCATCAGCGGTCGTGAGTTGAGACAAGCCTCTATCTGATAGAGTAGTGTGATGAACTCTTCGTAGGTGAGCTTCTGTTCACCTATCACTCGTCGTAAGTGGTGCTTCAAACTCTTGACAGCGCTCTCCCATATGCCGCCTGCTGAAGGGAAGGCTGGTGCATTGAAATGCCACTGTATATCGTTGTCGTTAATCTTGCTGATAAGCTCTCCATCCATTGTTTGGAGGATCTCCTTGTACTCTTTCTTAAGGACTTTGTTTGCGCCGATAAAGTTACTACCCTGATCGCTGTATAGGTGTCTGGGCACAGCTCTCCTCGCGCAAAATCGTCGAAATGCGGCAAGGAATCCTGGTGTGCTTAGATCCGACACCAATTCGAGATGAACTGCCTTTGTAGCTAAGCAGACGAATACTGCAACGTATCCTTTATGTGTTCGTACGCCCCGTCCCTTGTTAGCCTTGATATCGAAGTGTCCGGTAAAGTCAACTCCCGTATGCGTGAAAGGGCGCGACGGAGTAACACGTGGCTCTGGAAGATCAGCCATGATTTGTGTTCTCTTCTCTTCCTTGTAGCGTCTGCATGTTACGCATTTGCGCAGTTCTCTTTTGACTGTTCGTAGCCCACTTATTATCCAATATCTCTCACGGATATACGTCAGAGTGAGCCGTGGTCCACCGTGCAGCGTGGCAGAGTGAGCTTGTTGGATGATGAGCTCTGTGAGTCTGCCGTGGCTTGGTAAGATCGTGGGATGCTTAGCCGAATGACTTAGTTGTGAATTGCCTAATCTCCCGCCGACCTTAAGTAGTCCATCTGCAGCATCGATGAAGGGATTGAGGCTCAACAGCTTACTGCTTGGCCTCAGGTGTCCTTGTCTTTTTAATTGATCGATGTCTTCTTCAAAGTCGATGGATTGAGTTGTTTTGATAAGTAAATGTAGGGCATGTTGTTTTTCCGTCGCCGATAGGTAATTTTGCCGAGGAATTTGCTTATTGCGCAACCAGTGTGTGAAACGTAATAGCCAGCCGATCGTTGTTGTTATGCGCTTTATCGAGCTGCATTCGTGTAATAATTGAATAATTAAATCGTTTCGGTGTGACACGGCGGCGTTCACACTGCTTTTCTTAGCTTCTTGTTCCGGTGCTTCGTAAATGTTGTTTTTGATCTTAAGTGGATCAAATGTAGTCAGCCACTGCGGTCCATGCCACCACAAAAGATCCTCTGACAGTTGTCGCGATGTCAAGCCTCTTGTGGCGCAGTCTGCCGCATTTTCTTCGGACCGGACGTGGTGCCAAGATGACGAGGGGATAACATTGAGTATTGAACGAACTCTGTTGGCTACGAATTGCTTCCACCTACTGGTATCGCCATGCAGCCAGCCCAACACCACCATGGAGTCGGTCCACGCGTATGCATTCACGTCCTCTGGTACAGTTTCCAAAACTTTCTTCATAAGTTGCGTCAGTAATAGAGCGCCACAAAGTTCAAGTTTAGGTAGAGTCAACTTGTTCTTCAGCGGAGCTAACTTTGTTTTGGCTGTCACAAGCGTCGATGTGAACTTGCCTTTAGTATCTTGAGTGACGACGTAAATAGCACAGGCGTATGCTTTTTCTGACGCGTCGCAGAAACCATGGAGTGTGTAATGGTTTCTATCTTCCATGTACCTTGGAATGTTAAATCTCTCGATTTCTTGAAAATCACGCCTTAGTTGCGTCCAGTCATTGTTGATGTTTTCTGACAGATGAGTATCCCAATCCGATGTTTCTTCGGACCAAGTTCGTTGAAATAGTATTTTCGCCCTTATGGTTAGAGGTGACAACCACCCTAGTGGGTCGAAAATCTTAGAGATGTGTGATAGCAGCTGTCGTTTTGTTACTGATGCTGTACTTATCTCATCTTCAAATAAGTTTTTGAATGTAAAAGTGTCTGAAGTTGGATTCCAACGCAAGCCTAGCGTCTTCCTGTTTTCAGAGCACTTGAAGTCGAGAGGTGTGTCCAATTGATTCGGAGACAAATTCTTAGTCAGCTCCGTGGAGTTACTGGACCATTTTCTTATGTTCATGCCGGCGCCTTTAAGTATGTCGATTATCTCTTGTTGCAGCTGTTTAGCTTGAGATAAGTTGTCACAGCCTTCCAGCAGGTCATCCATGTAAAATGAATTCAACAGAGCTGCAGCCGCCATTGGGAATTTGTGTGAATCGTCAGTGGCAAGCTGTTTTAATGTACGCATTGCAAGGTAGGGCGCCGCCTTAGTACCATAAGTGACAGTTGTAAGTTGGTACTCTTTTAGTGGCTCGTCTGGCGTACTTCTCCAAACAATGCATTGCAGATGTTGGTCAGGCTCTCGAATCATTATTTGTCGGAACATCTTCTCAATGTCGGCGGTAATCACGTATTTATGTTGTCGCCATACTAGAATAAGATGTAGTAGGTCTTTTTGTAGATTAGGACCACGTTCCATTAAATCATTGAGGCTATATCCCGATGATGTCTTTGATGAAGCATTGAAGACAGTTCGCAGCTTTGTAGTCGTGGAATCAGCTTTCAATACACCGTGATGAGGGAGATAGCACGATGGTTCCGTATGTTGCGTAATTGGAGACATGTGACCTTGCTGTTCGTAATCGTATAGAAACTGTTTATAGCTCTCGGCAAATTCTTTGTTTCTTAACATCTTGTTTTCTAAGTTGTAGAATTGTGCAGTTGACTTCGACTTTGATTGACCTAGATCTTGTTTGCATCCAGGTTTCATCGGGAGCGCTACTTCGTATCTCCCAGTAGGTAGTCGTCTTGTTGTTGACTGGTAGTATTGTTCACAGTACTGCTCTTCTTGTGTCAGTTCGAGGCTTGAGTCAGTAATGTCTTCGAGTTCCCAGTATTGTGATAGCTCGGATAAGTTGTTAATAACAACGTGACATTGAAAGGTTTTCACGCTGCCTGACAGTATCCAACCCATTCTTGTTTGTTGTGCAATGGGCGCGATGGTTGGACCTTTGATTAGACCATTCATGATGATGTCTGAGTAAATGCTTGCATCCAGTAGCAGATCAATTGGTCTTGAAAGATTGTACTCTGGATCAGCCAGTTGTATATGTTGCAGATGAGGCCAAGACTGCTTCTTGAATGACATGTTTGGTAAGTTATTGATGACGTGTTTGATGACCAATGCTTGAGTTGAAAATTCATAATCATCGTAGATAGATTGGCATTCCAGTGTGATTATTCCTTTTCCTTGTTTAGCTTCTTGGCCAATGCCTGATACTGATGCGTGATACCGTTGTCGCGGCAAGCCCAGCATCTGAGCGGCGTTTTCACTTATGAGCGAGATCTGAGATCCTTGATCTAGAAGAGCTCTCAGAGTGACAGGTGTGCCATCAATTCCCTTGACTTTGATTAGTAGAGTCGTCAGTAAAATCTCCTCATCATCTGTAGCAACGTGATTGACGCTGTGTTGTTTATTGGTTTGACGAGTTGAAATCGAAGGTTTCAGTGTAATCGGAGTCGTAGGTGAGGGCAGTGACTTCTGCGACTCGTCCACTTTGTTCGAAGAATGTTGCGTAAGGTTCACATTGACGTATGCGTCATGTAGCAGTGTGTGGTGACCGTGATTGCAAGCTCTGCATGTTTTTGTCGTTTTGCATGTATTGTCTTTATGTTCGTATAGACAATTCTGGCAAAACTTTAGTTTCATGACGGTCATTAGCCTCTCGTCCGGGGTCATTTGCGTGAACTTGCTGCATTTGTATAGGAAGTGATTGCCGTTGCAAATAGGACAGTTGGACGAGCATGTTGCAATCGCTTGAAATTCTCTACGCTGGAACTTTCCATAGCGATGACCGTTTGATTGGTTTATCTGTGGCTTGTAAGGCTTGTTGATCGTCATCTTCTGGTGCAGATGTTTGTTGAATGACGTCGAGTCCCTTTCTTTAACGTTGATGGGCTCGAGTGCATTGAATTTGCTTTCCAGGAAACCCATGAGCTCGGAGAGTAGCGGTAGATCACGTGGGGCCTTTCGAGCTTCTTTATAGTCGCTGTATGTTTCAGCATCCAGCTTCTTAGCTATGAGATGTACAAGTAGCGGGTCCCATGTACTTGTATCGATACCAAGGTTTTGTATCGCATGAACACATTCCGTAGATGTGTCGTAAAGGCGTCTTATTTCATGTGCCGACTGTTTGTGTATAACAGGTTGATTTATAAAGATCTCAATCTGCTTTGTAAACAACAGCTGCGGGTTGTTGTATCTATGAATAAGTAGCTCCCATGCGGTTTCATAGTTGTCTGCTGAGATGTGGAGATGTTGAATAAGTCGCTCAGCCTCCCCGCGTAACTTGCCTTTTAAGTGTTGCATCTTCTGAGTGTTAGTAAGAAGATTGTTGTTATGGATACTCTCCACATATAGGTCATAGAACGTAGGCCATTGTGTGTACTTTACAGAGAAGGTTGGAATGTCGATCTGTGGTGTTGACTGCTGAAGATGGGCTGTAGATGCAAGCTTTAGATTTAGAGCTTTCTTGACGCTTTTATACGAGTCTTCATAGGCATAAAACTCGACGTCGTAATCAGCGTCTGAGCCCTGAAGTATGTTATCGATTTGTAAATGCAAAGCGTCGATTGCATTCCAACGTTTTTGTATGTTGCGTAGCTCATCTTCCAACTCCCACTTGTCACGAATAGAGTCAACTCGTAGGCTATTGACTTGTCGGTAAAAAGCTCTGAAGTTGGTTCGTTGCAAAGATAGTAGCTCGCTTGCTTGATTTGCATCTGAGCGTGATGTCGACGCGGTCGACATTGATGGCATAGACAACCTCGGTAGTAACTTAGGTGGAGCCGTCAATGCACCTAAGTCGGGTTGTATGATTGTTGGATTTTTAGGTACCTCTGCCGGTAACGGTGTAATCGATGTTGCTGCCGCTTCGATTGCAGGGGGGCATGATGATATCTTCTTGTAGACTGTGTCGTAGTATGTCTTTGCTTGTTGAAACTGGTCTTCCACGAAATAAGGTTCTGTGTCATTGACGTAGTCCAATAACTTGTCGTTGTTGTCTCTGAACTTGGCCCATAGTTTTTGTAGGGTTTCAAGTCGTTCGTCCAAGTATTGACGAGTCTTCCGATTTGCAGAATCCTTGCCGAAGTTGCGTTCAAGCTTCTTGATCGCTTCAACAATGTCGTGTTGATGCTGGAGTAGACTCTCCATGTTGTAAGTAAATGAAGTAGATTGAAGTGAGTATCTAATCACTTACTGTATGAACTTGAAGTTAGCCGTAGTCACTTCTCCGAACGTCGACGAAGAAGTAGGTTTTAACGTAGTAGATGATCGTGGTCCGGGTCACTCTATGTTCTCGTGAACTTAGCACGACCTTTATGCGCCTTCTCAATTAAGCTGGTGGAACCCTCTTCCGGGAAGCCAGTTAACCGATTCGCAATCGTACAAAGTCACAGAAAAACACAAAGTACCGTTATAGTAGGATCACTGATGCGTATGTAGTTGCACGTAGTTTCCAAACGTCGATGGAGTTACGTGGTTGTTGATAGCTGTTGCTCTCAAACGTCGATGAGAGTTTTGTAGCCGAAGTTGCAGATCACTGTTTCTCGCAAACGTCGATGCGAGATGTGGTCCACAATCACAGGTTTATCACTTTCCGAAGGACCAAAAAAACTGTTGAGTGTAACAGTTTGTGAGATGAGTGCTAGGGTTGATTGTAAGGGAAAGTTAAAGTACGAAACAAACCCAATGAAAGTTGTTCTAACACTGATTTATTCAAGGTAATTTACTTAATTATAATATCGATGCCTAAAAGCAGACATACGGAAGCTATTGATGTGTGCGTAAATAACTTATTACCTAAACCACGAAACGGTCGCGAGTGTGACCTAAATAGAAAGTCATTGACATTATGCATTATTGTGCGGTAATCCGTACAAAGGGTTGTTAAATTAGGTCTTCGTAAGGTTGGTAATTCTTTCATGGGGCAATGTACAAGAATACATTTTCATCAATTAATAAATTTTAAATTGTCATTGAAGAAACCTTAATGACAAAAAGGTAATTTAAAGTAGGTAGATAATTATTTAAAAGATGATAATGTATGGGCTTTTTTTGATCAAAAGGTTTACAATGATTATTGCGCTGTTACCGAGGTTGTAGCGCTGCTTCTTCTCAGCACTAGCCCACAATTGCCCTGAGGCAGTGGTGGGGTTTATATTATACATATGCACAAATAAATGACTTTTATTACGAGTAACTACAGAAAAGTAGTTCAACTCAGTTGTGCGCGCAGCCCTATGTGTGCGTGCGTTTGTACATATACAGTGACTTTGTGTGCGTGACAGGAGTTGCTTGGACGACGACAGCCGCGTCACCACCCACACGAATACAAGTTGTATATTTACAGTGCAACATAGGGCTGCGCGCACAACTAAGTTGCACTATCTATACAAGTCTTCAAAGCTTTACTAAAGATCGATGGCCCCATTTCATTTGGCAATTCTAATTATTCATTTTACGTATTATTACCTCATTTAGCTCATTTCACGTGTTCATCTTCTATCT